>CM059866.1:10920775-11203175 GCA_030490815.1 Acer saccharum | reverse complement strand
CTGCGTTAGGGGCAGCAGAAATGGGCGCAGAAAGGGACCAGAAAGTCACTTTTTCTCGTCTCAATTCTGCGCCCTAATCGCGGTCATGGACCGCAAAACAGGGCGCAGATTCCTGAGTCAGATCCCATTTCCTCAATTCGCGCCTAGGGCGCAAAACAGGGCGCAGATTCAGCTCGTCAGGTGCCCATTTCTGTCTTTTCATGGAGATTTCTTGAGCCACTCATGCTGCATTTTTCAGACAAGTCTGAGATTTTGTGGGCTGTGAGAGGAGATGGTGATGATTGGAAATCTTGGTGGGCCCCCTTCATTTAATAGGAAAGGATCTTGGTCTTTTGGAGGAGAGAGCATATGGCAAGGGAGGATCATTCTTTCACACATTCACTCCAACTCCGACCACAACATTTCCCAGAAAACATCCCCTTTTCTCTCAAGTTTGAAGCTTCTTCAACATCTTTGGAGCTTGGAGGAGTTGATTCTTGAGGAAGGAAGCCATTGGAGACCAAGCATTGCAAGAAGATCATCATCCTAGTTTACTTCTATTACTCATCTTTCTCTTCTTGTATTTGCTATGATTGATACTCATTGGATATTTAGTATGGTTTTAATGTGTAATATGGGCTAAAATTCTTGTGCTAGAACAAAGATGAAACCAAAACCTTGATTTATTGATAATGATTACTTAGTTTCTCTACAAGTGCTTGTATGGTTGTATGAATGCTTTGTGTGCTTAATGCTTTTGCCTTGATTAGCTACCTTGTTGAATGATCAATAGATAAGCAAAACATTCACTATAAATGACTAGAAAGTGAGAGATGCACTAGGCTAGCTTATAGGGTTCATGTATGTATTCCATTGATCTTAATGAGTTCATGCATATTTCATATGTTGGATACAATCTCTAAGACATCGAGAGAGATTAGAGGTTGATTTGAGGGAATATGAACCTATAGTCCATACTTGCACATATGAGAGATTAAGTGAGTCAAGAGTCAATTTAGATAGGTGAGGTGGATTCAAGTTCTAGCACATTTCTTATATATTCACATTCATCTTAGTTGTGGTTGGTATTTACTTGCTTTCGTAGAATTCAAATTAGTGTTAGAAATCTAAAAGCCATCATCTTTAATTGTTCAAATAGTATATAAATCGATAAAAGCCAGTAATCAATCCTTAGTCCTCGTGGGAACGATCCCTACTCGGCCATTGTAGTACACACCGACCTCGTACACTTGCGAGAGTCAAACCGTGTGGTTGTGGACCGATCAATTTTTGGCGCCGCTGCCGGGGACTAAGCGGAAAATTGATATTGGAATTAGTTGGTTTTTACTAGTTTGGACGTGTTACTTTCGTTTTCTTTTGTGTGTATTTGCAGGCAGGTTACTCTTGTATGCACCAACGTACAAGGAGTAACAGTCCACAGGACTTGCAATTCGATCCGGATATTGAAGGTACCGCAAGGAGGAATCGCCGGAATCGAAGAAGAGCAAGAGCTATGGGAGACCAAAACCCAATCCGAATCCCGTCCCTAATCCAATTCCCGTTCCAAATCCAAACCCAGTTGATGACGGTGCCAATGTGACGGATGAGAGGGTCTTGCAAGATCACTTCATGCCAGGGTGAATTAAATCTATCCTCAATTCAGAGACCGACGGCAAATGCAAACAATTTTGAGATCAGGCCGGGTTTGATTTCAATGATAGCCGCCACAGTTCAGTTTGCAGGACTTGCTCATGAAGATCCGAATGTCCACTTACAGAGTTTCAATGACATTTGTGACACATTTAGATTCAATGGAGTCCCAGAGAACTTTATCAAGCTAAGTTATTTCCGTTCTCCTTGACCGGTGATGCTAGAGGGTGGCTCAAAGACTACCTCCGAACTCCATCGCCACATTTGAGCAACTAGCACAAGAGTTTCTTAACAAGTACTTTCCACCTGGGAGAGCGGCTCGCCTCAGAAACGAGATCACCAACTTTGCCCAATTTGAAAGTGAGAGTCTTTATGATGCTTGGGATAGATTCAAGGACCTTGTGAGGAAATGTCCGCACCATGGATTGATGAAGTGGCAACTTGTAGAGTCATTCTATGCCGGCATTAGTAACGCCACAAGAACATTGATAGATGCGGCGGCCGGTGGTTCTCTCATGAAAAAGTCAGAAGATGCAGCTTGGAGTATATTGGAGGAACTTTCTTCCACCAATAGTCATTGGGGGAATGATAGGCAAATTCGGAAAGCCCCGGGGATGATTGAAGTGAATGACGTCACCGCATTGAAAGCTCAAATTGAGGCCTTGACCAAGCAAGTGAGCAAGATGGGATCTTCGTCAAGTCAGCTAGTGTTGCATGTTGTGAATTGTGCTTTGGACCACATGTGAGTGCGGAATGTGAATTTGCCATCCCTACATCCACTGACCAAGTAGCATTTGTGAACTACAATAGAAATTATCCTAACCAAAATCCTCAAAATAACCCTACCAAAACACATATAACCAACCATGGAGACAAAATCCCTTACTCTCTTGGAAAGACACTTCCAATACCCTCCAACCACCACAACCCATCAACCAAAGACAACCTCCCGGCTTTCAAGTCCAACAACAACAACAACCTCAAGCCTATAACCGTCAAAATCCGGGCTTCCAAAACCAATTCATCAATAATCAAGCGGAGAAGAAACCATCTCTTGAGGATATGTTCACCAAGTACATGGGAAGAATGGACAACCGTATGGAAGTTCAAGATGCAGCCCTAAAAAAGCTCGATACAAAAATCGACCAACTTGCTCAACATTCCCAAGCCGCCATACAAAACCTTGAAGTACAAGTGGGTCAACTAGCAAGAGGTGCCCAAGCAAGACAACAAGGGACCTTGCCTAGTGACACAATCATAAATCCGAAAGAACAATGTAAAGCCATTACTTTGAGGAGCGGAAAAGAGTCGAGCTACCAAGAGGTTTTGGAGGAAAGCAAGGAGTTTGTAGTTGAAGAAGAGATTGAGAGAGTGTTGAAGAAGAAGTGGTTGAGAAAGAAAGCAAGCTAGTGCACAACCCACATCATCAAATGATACACCACAACCTTCACAAGTCAAGGCATTTGTTCCACCAATTCCATACCCACAAAGACTAAAGAAGTACAAGGAAGCCCAAAGTTTTGCCAAGTTCTTAGAAGTATTCAAGAAACTACACATCAACATACCTTTGCGGAGGCTTTAGCTCAAATGCCCACCTATGTGAAGTTCCTAAAGGAGCTTCTTTCGAACAAGAGGAAGCTAGAGGAGTTTGAGACCGTGGCCTTAACAGAGGAGTGCAGTGCAATCTTGCAAAACAAGCTTCCTCCCAAGCTAAAAGATCCGGGCAAGTTTACCATTCCTTGCACTATTGGTACTTCAAACTTTAGTAGAGCACTTATTGACTCGGGAGCTAGCATCAACTTGATGCCGTTCTCGGTATTTGAGAAGCTTGGTGTGGGAGAGGTGAAGCCCACAAATGTGACACTCCAACTTGCGGATAGATCCATCAAGCATCCAAGAGGAGTCATGGAGGATGTGCTAGTGAAGGTGGAGAATTTATATTTTCCGGTAGACTTTGTGATCCTTGAAATGGAAGAAGATGTGGAGATTCCACTCCTTTTGGGAGGCCATTTTTGAAGACTGCAGGGGCACTTATTGATGTGAGGGAAGACAAAATGACTTTGAGAGTTGGTGATGATCAAGTAGTCTTCCACATGTCCAAAGCCATGAAGAAACCGGCGGATGTTGAGAATTGCATGAGAGTGGAGGTAATTGAGCCTCTAGTAGAAGAATTCTTCAAGAAATCACATCCGAAAGACCCTTTGCAAGCTTGTATTAGAGAAAGTGCAACCAAGGAAGATGAAGATTGTGAAGTGGCCGAGCATGCTTTGTACTTGGACACCTTCCCTTTGGCAAACTTTAGAAAGAGGTGGCATTTTGAAGAGTTAGGTGATGGCAAACCAAGACTTCCGCCATCCATAGAGAAACCTCCCGTTCTAGAATTGAAGCAATTGCCTTCGAATTTGCGGTATGCATTTCTAGGGGAAGCATCAACCCTCCCGGTCATAATTTCATCATCCTTGTCCAAGCTTGAGGAAGATAAGTTAGTGAGAGTGTTGAGAGAGCACATAAGGGCGATTGGGTGGACCATATCCGACATCAAAGGTCTAAGCCAATCAATATGCATGCACAAGATCCTCATGGAAGATGATTTCAAGCCATCAATTGAACACCAAAGAAGACTAAACCCGAACATGAAGGAAGTAGTGAGAGCCGAGATTTTGAAGTTACTTGATGCGGGTATTATTTACCCAATTTCGGATAGCTCATGGGTGAGCCCGGTGCAATGTGTGCCAAAGAAAGGTGGGATAACTGTGATCCCAAATGAAAACAATGAGCTCATTCCAACAAGAACGGTGACCGGGTGGAGAGTATGTATAGACTATAGGAAGCTCAATGCCGCCACAAGGAAGGACCACTTCCCCTTGCCTTTCATTGACCAAATGTTGGAGCGCCTAGCCGGTCATAACTACTACTGCTTCCTAGATGGGTATTCGGGTTATAATCAAATTGCAATAGATCCGGAGGACCAAGAAAAGACTACCTTCACATGTCCCTATGGGACGTTTGCATATAGGAGGATGCCTTTTGGTTTGTGTAATGCTCCGGCCACTTTTCAAAGGTGTATGATGGCCATTTTCTCCGATATGGTTGAGAAGTTCATTGAGGTATTCATGGACGACTTTTCGTTTTTGGGTCATCTTTTGATGGGTGCCTTCACAATTTGAGTTTGGTGCTTCAACGGTGTGAAGATACAAACTTGGTTTTGAATTGGGAAAAATGCCATTTTATGGTAAAAGAAGGCATAGTGTTAGGCCATAGAATTTCAGAAAAGGGAATTGAGGTTGATAGGGCCAAGATTGAAGTGATAGAGAAACTTCCTCCACCACTTTCGGTTAGGGGAGTTAGAAGCTTTTTGGGGCATGCGGGTTTCTACCGAAGGTTCATAAAAGACTTCTCTAAGATTACGAAGCCCCTTTGTTCTTTGCTCATGAAAGATGTCCCATTTGTGTTTGATGAGGATGCTTGAGGGCTTTTGAGTTGCTAAAGAAGGAGTTGACTTCAGCTCCTATCATCTCCTCTCCGGATTGGAAGTTACCGTTTGAACTTATGTGTGACGCAAGTGACTATGCGGTGGGCGCCGTATTGGGTCAACGGAAGGAGAAGCGTTTACATGTCATCTATTATGCTAGTCAGACTTTGAATGAAGCTCAAATCAATTATGCCACAACAGAAAAGGAGTTGCTAGCCATAGTATTTGCCTTTGATAAGTTCCGGTCGTATCTAGTGGGATCCAAGGTGATAGTCTACACGGATCATTCGGCAATCAAGTATTTGATGGCCAAGAAAGACGCCAAGCCAAGATTGATAAGATGGGTTCTCTTGCTTCAAGAATTCGATTTGGAGATCAAGGATAAAAAGGGAACCGAGAACTTAGTTGCCGACCACCTCTCAAGATTAGAAAGAGATGGAGAAGCGGTTGATGTGCCCATAAATGAGAACTTTCCGGATGAGCAGCTGTTTGTAATTGAGAGGAGTCAAGTTCCTTGGTTTGCCGACTTTGTGAACTTCTTGGTGAGCAATGTGGTACCCTTGGAGTTGAATCATCATCAGAAAAGGAAGTTCTTTGCAGATTTGAAACACTACTTTTGGGATGAACCACTGTTATTTAGAGTTTGTGGTGATGGGATTATTCGGCGGTGTGTGCCCGATGATGAGATGGAAGAGATTTTGAGTCATTGCCACTCAAAAGAGTGTGGAGGCCATTTCGGTGCAGCAAGGACAGCAAGAAAAGTCCTACAGTCAGGTTTTTGGTGGCCTACACTTTTCAGAGATTCTCGAAGCTATGTGGAGGCATGTGACCGGTGTCAAAGAACCGGAAACATGACAAAAAGGGATGAAATGCCAATGCATGTATGCTTGAGGTAGAGGTCTTTGATGTGTGGGGAGTGGACTTCATGGGTCCGTTTCCAATGTCTTGTGGGAATAGATACATTTTGGTGGCCGTGGATTATGTGTCCAAATGGGTGGAAGCAATACCCACCATAACATGCGGAGCTAATGAAGTCACTAAGTTCTTGAAGAGGAATATTTTCACAAGATTTGGGACACCAAGAGCCATTGTGAGTGATGGGGGATCCCATTTTTGCAATAGGAGATTTGAAGCTTTGTTGAAAAAGTATGGGGTGAAGCACAAGATAACAACCCCTTACCATCCGCAAGCAAATGGCCAAGTCGAAATCTCAAACCGAGAGCTCAAGGGGATTCTTGAGAAAACAGTGGGGATCAAGAGGAAGGATTGGGCCCTCAAGTTGGAGATGCTTTGTGGGCATATCGCACCGCATACAAGACTCCCTTAGGCATGTCTCCGTTTCGGCTTGTCTATGGGAAATCATGCCATCTCCCTTTTGAGTTAGAGCACAAGGCTTGGTGGGCAATCAAGACCTTGAATTTTGAAATGAAGGAAGCCGGTGAAAAAAGGTTGTTGCAACTCAGTGAATTAGAGGAAATACGGCTTGAAGCTTATGAGAGCTCTAGAATTTACAAAGAGAAGACAAAAAGATGGCATGACAAAAGATTGGCTTGCAAAGAACTCAAGGTGGCAATAGAGTGCTTTTGTTCAACTCAAGGTTGAGGCTTTCCCTGGAAAGCTCAAGAGCAGGTGGACCGGACCGTTTACAGTGAAAAAAGTCTTTCCGTATGGAGCCGTGGAGATTGAGAACGATGCAAAGGAAAGCTTCAAGGTGAACGGGCAAAGGTTGAAGCTTTATTGGGAGCTAGGGATGGAGGACTGCAGAGAAGTGATCCTCCTCTATGATCCGAGCCAATGAAAGGGGAGTATTGCCTTGTACATAGTTAGTTTGGTAGTTTGATAGTTCAAAATTTCACTTCTTTTATGATTTCTTTAGTTTTGCTTTGAATAGGTTTTATTTGTTTCTTGAAGTTTGTTTTGGTATTTCCAAGCTATTTTTGTGTTGAGCCCATGAGTTCTCTTTGGTATAGGTGAAGTTGAGTGATTTGGGAGAAAAATGCTGGAAAACTGGAATCAGGGGAATTCGGCGGTCAATGCCCGCAAAAATCAAGGGCGCAGAAGTTTTTGGGACATTCTGGTCCCTTTCTGCGCCCTATTCGGCGGCCACTAAACGCAAAAAGGGGCGCAGAATTTTCCTCTGCCAAAACGCACCGTTTCAATAAAAGGCGTTTTTGCGCCCTATTCTGCGGGCAAGGGCGCAAAACAAGGGCGCAAAAGGGTATTTTTCTGCACTTAAACGAGCAGATCGGCCATATCGTGGTAAGTGCCCTAAATTCTCCAAAATCAAAATCCTCTCTTCTCCAAGGTGCTCCCCCTCCATTCACGCCGAATCAAGGTAATCTCCCCCCCTTTCTTCATCTTTCACGTTCGAAGTCATCCTCTCTCTCTCTAATTTCATTTGTTTCATGCACAAACTTACTTTCATGGAGTTAGGGCATAGATTTCGTTCAAGTTTGGGGGTTTTGTGTTCTTGTTGGGGGTTTTGCGTGAAAGCATGGGCTTTGCTAATTTTGGTGGTTTGATGATGGTTCTTGGTTTAATTTCAATTTCTTGAATCTTTGGTGGATTTTTGAGTTGTTTGTGAGCCAAATTCGAAAATATGCTTGAATGCTTGGATTTTCTTTTTCTTTTTCTTATTTTCGGATATTATGTTTATTTGAATTAGTTGTGTTAATTTGTAGTTAGTTTTGGGTTAATTTTTGACGAATTTTAGTTAGTTTCTTTTTAATTGCAATTTATTTAATTATGCTTGTAGTTTATTTTATTTATTTTCTATTTTCTTGGTTTAGACTAAGGGTGGTGATTTTTGTGTGGAAATGTGCATGGATTGTATATCTTTTGTTTGCAGGAGCCGCAGGTGATTCAAGATGCCTCGAGCCAGCAAGAAACAAAAGGCAAGGGTGTTTCTGCCAGTGGTTCAAGCAACGGGGTTCGCCACTCGAACTATTTGGGTCGGTTAGAGGTCAATTTGGGCAGAGCCATTTTGAGCGAGCGGAACATAGACCTCAACAACCTAATTGAGTCGGAGGTCCCAAATCAGGTGGAGGCTCTGGGTTGGCGCCAATTCGTGACCACCGCTCACCGAATCAATGAAAGGTTGGTTCGCGAGTTCTATGCAGCTTTGGATCCCAAGGAGTTCGAGAGGGGTATTCCGGTGAAAGTTAGAGGAGTTGATGTAGGATTCAGTGCCCAAGACATCAACGAGTACTACGGTACCAGCGACCACAGTGATCTAGATACCGGAGTTCCCAATCTCAGCATTTTCAGGAGGTACAATGTGGAGCTTGCTGCGGAGCTGCGGATGCCACATGTGGTGAAGCCTTGGGATGACAAGGATAACCAGTTGCTTCAGCATGACTTGGAGCTGATTTGGGCGTTTTGGGTGATATTCTTGTCAGCATCAGTGAAGCCCTCCATGCAGATCACTATCACAGTCTTTGAGCTTGCCAAACTCCTCTACTGCATCAAGCACCATCAGAAGGTAGACATAGGGAAGCTGATTAGGCGAGCGATGATTCGGGCTGCAACTGCTGATAAGTTGGTCCTGCCTTTCCCTGCTTTGGTCACGTACTTCTGTGAGCAGGCTGGCCTGTTTCCTGAGGAGGGGGACCGTATTGCACAGATGGATGGCCCGCTGAACTCCAGGACCTTCAATGATATCTCTGCTCAGAGGAGTGAGGTGGGTCTTCGGCAGTTGCCACCAGGAAGAGGCAGAGGAGAAATGCTGCTGCCCGTGCTGCTGAAGAGGGTACAGAGGCTGCTGAAGAGGGTACAGAGGCTGCTGAAGAGGACCCCGGTGCAGTCCCAGCAGGGGACCATAGGCCAGGCTGGGTTGAGGAGATTCTGAAGGCGCAGACAGCTTTAGAGACGAGGCAGGCTGCATTGGAGCAGAGGCAGACCTCAATGGAGCAAGGGATAGCTGATTTGACGAAAGCTATCCGGGATAGCCTCTGGAGTGCCACAGAGCGTCATGGTGGAGCGGGCCGAGCTCAGGTCCGAGTTCAGGGCATGCTGGCTAGGAGGGCCTCATCCAAGCCATTCAGGGGCTTTCTCTATCACTTTTTGTTTGATATTATGCTTTAGTTTCTTATTTGCGGATTTTAGTAGCTTCGGATTTTAGTTTCGGATTTTACTTTGCACTACTTTTGCGGATTATTTCTAGTGCTGCTTTTAGATGGATATTTTAAACCTTTTGGGATTTTATTTTAGTTGCTTGGTTGGATATTTTGCGGTTGGAAATATTCTTTTGCGTGCTTGTGTGATCTTTCGTGCAGGCATTTGGTGGTAGTCCCTTAGTTAAAGGAAACTCTGTCCGTTTTTCTTTAAAATTGTGCAACTTTGAGGACAAAGTTTAATTTAAGTTTGGGGGTACGGCCTTGGAATAAAAATTCTGCTAAAAATGAGCCGTTTTTCAAAATTTTTCAAACATTCTTTTGTTGAGGTGCTATGAGATGTTCTGTGGGTCGGTTTTCATTGTATGCTTTGTTCCACTGAGTCCGGGCTTGGGTATCATTAGTCAAAGCTGCACCACATTGCTTGCACACATCTTGCCAGACTTTAATGTGTCTTAGCAAATGGGGTATCGCGCCTAAGATGTCTGGATCATTAGTAGAGACTACCCGTGTGAGGCCAGAGCCTTAAATTGCGTCCTTATGAGTGTGAATTTCATTTCTTATTCTTAAACACTCTTCTTTTAGATATTTGAGCATAAATTTTTGAAGGACCTCACTCCATGCATTGGACATTAAAGAACATCCATTTAAGGGCATCATCCTAGTTCCGCCTGTTTGCTTGCTTAGTCCGTGCCTCAAGAGATGACGTAGGCAATGTTTGTGTTAGTCACTTAAAAATGGCCAAACACAATCCCTTAGCCTTGTGTGTGAGTGCCTTATAATCTATCATTGATAACCCACACTATTAAACCAATCACTACATCCTCTCATTCCATAAACATCACCACATATCACCCAAACACTAAACCAACCCTTGGCAACGATTTTGGTTAGAGATTATTGAGAAGTAAGCTCAAAGAGTTTAGATTGAAAAAGAGTTGTTTTTAGGCCAAATGTGTAAATTGTGTAAAGTTCATACTTACTCAAAAAAAAAAAAAAAAAAAAAAAAAAAAAAAAAAAAAAAAAAAAAAAAAAAGAAAAAGAAAAGAAAAGAATAAATGTTGTTTTATGTAAATAGTTGTGGAATAAGTTTTAGTGCCTATAACTCTCATTCAAAGGAGAAGAAGTTTGTATTGTGAAAATCTCTATCATAATTGGTTGCCTTCCCAAAATACTATATCCGCCTAGCCTCCCTCACCGAATTCACCATCACCTCACGTGTGCTTTAAAAGAAGTCCTAATTGATCTTGAGGAGGGATTTTGCTTGCTTACTAGGTATTCTTGTTTTGCTCTGTTCTTAATGTTTGATTCCGTTCTTATGGTCCTTTTGCATTTTATCTCTTGCGGTCTTTTGAGAAATATCATGCGTGTAATTTGATAATCTTTTTTGTGCATAACTTCCAACCGCATGAGTTTGTTGAGTGAGCCTAGGTTCTGTGTGGTGAAAAATAGAGTATCCGGAGAGGTTTAGAGTCGAAGCGAAATGCTATCTTGCGACTCTTGTGTTCGATGCTTTTGAAGCTTAGTTCACCTTAAGTATGGAATTGCAATCTCTCTTGTTGTAGCACCTTGGCTTTTGGAATCCTTGCCTAGTCTCAGTGGTCTTAGCATTATTTTCGGTTGCCCACTCTTGGTTACACTCATTTTTGCATCTCATTTATTTTCTTTTGGCTCAGCAGTTTTTCTTTGTTATGTTTCCTTTTATTTTAGTTTTGGTAGTTTTTCTTTGTTTCGGTTTGCTCGGGACGAGCAAAGATAAGTTTGGGGGTGTTGATAACTCTTATTTATTCATGAAAGGTTCCCCCTTATTTGTATCTTTTATGCTTGTTTTCCGGGTAAAACCGGGGTTTTAATAGCTAAAATAAGTGTTTCAGGAATTTCTCCAGATCAGGGGCTTATTTGCAAAAAGATGGAAATGTTGGGCAAAAGCGCAATTTCAGAGACTTGGAGTTTTGCGCCCTTGTTCTGCGTTAAGGGGCAGCAGAAATGGGCGCAGAAAGGGACCAGAAAGTCACTTTTTCTCGTCTCAATTCTGCGCCCTAATCGGCGGTCATGGACCGCAAAACAGGGCGCAGATTCCTGAGTCAGATCCCATTTCCTCATTCTGCGCCCTAGGCGCAAAACAGGGCGCAAAACAGGGCGCAGATTCAGCTCGTCAGGTGCCCATTTCTGTCTTTTCATGGAGATTTCTTGAGCCACTCATGCTGCATTTTTCAGACAAGGTCTGAGATTTTGTGTGGGCTGTGAGAGGAGATGGTGATGATTGGAAATCTTGGTGGGCCCCCTTCATTTAATAGGAAAGGATCTTGGTCTTTTGGAGAGAGAGAGGCATATGGCAAGGAGAGGACTCATTCTTTCACACATTCACTCCAACTCCGACCACAACATTTTCCAGCAGAAAACATCCCCTTTTCTCTCAAGTTTGAAGCTTCTTCAACATCTTTGGAGCTTGGAGGAGTTGATTCTTGAGGAAGGAAGCCATTGGAGACCAAGCATTGCAAGAAGAAGATCATCATCCTAGTTTACTTCTATTACTCATCTTTCTCTTCTTGTATTTGCTATGATTGATGCTCATTGGATATTTAGTATGGTTTTAATGTGTAATATGGGCTAATATTCTTGTGCTAGAACAAAGATGAAACCAAAACCTTGATTTATTGATAATGATACTTAGTTTCTCTACAAGTGCTTGTATGGTTGTATGAATGCTTTGTGTGCTTAATGCTTTTGCCTTGATTAGCTACCTTGTTGAATGATCAATAGATAAGCAAAATTCACTATAAATGACTAGAAAGTGAGAGATGCACTAGCTAGCTTATAGGTTCATGTATGTATTCCATTGATCTTAATGAGTTCATGCATATTTCATATGTTGGTACAATCTCTAAGACATCGAGAGAGATTAGAGGTTGATTTGAGGGAATATGAACCTATAGTCCATACTTGCACATATGAGAGATTAAGTGAGTCAAGAGTCAATTTAGATAGGTGAGGTGGATTCAAGTTCTAGCACATCTCTCTTATATTCACATTCATCTTAGTTGTGTTTGGTATTTACTTGCTTTCGTAGAATTCAAATTAGTGTTAGAAATCTAAAAGCTATCATCTTTAATTGTTCAAATAGTATATAATCGATAAAAGCCAGTAATCAATCCTTAGTCCTCGTGGGAACGATACCTACTCGGCCATTGTATGCACACCGACCTCGTACACTTGCGAGAGTCAAACCGTGTGGTTGTGGACCGATCAGTATGCCCCTCACACCTACACCACAAAATTGTGGGTTTGAGTCGCCCCCACAAGTGTATGCCCCTCACACACGCACACTTTACATTTCAACTTATATTATCTAGTGACTTATCAATTGACAAATAGATACAGATAAGATGAGGTTGGTTCGGTGGTATGACCCTCACATCTACACCATGAGGTTATTGATTCGAGTCTCTCTCCTCCTCTAAAAAAACCCCGAATTATTGTAATATTCAAAAATAATAATTTGACAAATGGATACATATTAATTTTGATTCATTAATTTCAGACAAGATGAGTTTACCCAGTGGTATACCCCTCACACCCACCACAGTTGGTTGTTGAATAGAAACATATGCACACTTTTCGCTACAATACAAACCCACCAATTGATATCATCAAGAGCTAATTATAATCATGCATTGTTAATTTCTTGTCTTCTAAGGTGATATCAATCAAGATTGCTATTAATTAACTTGCTTGATATATATGTATGTGAAAACAGATTAATTAATGTCATTTAATTGGTATTTAAATAAGGCGGGATTGAATTTAAATGCATTGACTGTAATATTTATAAACTTCAAGAAGTATCCATCAACATAAAAAATTAAAAATTAAATTAAAAAAAAAAAAAACAAAAGAAAGAAGAAAAATATATTTAAATTTTGAGTGTTTCAGCTGAACCATGGCCTAATGTCCAAATTACTGCAAGTGCAACCCAAGAGAACGAAGTCACAACTTTTCATACATACTGATAGTCTAATGGAAAATTTTATAAAGTGTACACTAATTACTAAGATTTCTTATTAGAACTCTACATTTTCCTTAAATCACAAAAAAAAAAAAAAAAAAAAAGTGAAATTTTATCAGTTAATAGATTTTTTTTTTTCTATCTATATTGCATCCAAATATCGACTAGCTAATCATGAAATAAAATGTTCATTCAGAGATTTTAAACACTTAGTATCAAAGAGAATTTTTTTTTTGAAAAGGCTAGAATTTTATTAAAGCAGGCCAACAGCCCAAACACAAAGCAGCAAGATTGCTCACACCCAAACGCAACAACAGCAAACAAAAACACCCACAACACAAGCCAACACCAGCAACAGGCAGTAGAGCAACAAGAAAACAAAGGAAAGCAAAAGCCAAAACAAAGGCAAGAAAAGAAACACCCCACAAGCCCCACCCCCCCCCCCCCCCCCCAAACCACACCGAACCAAACACCACAAGCCCCACAGCGAGCAGAACCATCAAAGACAGCAACAAGGCAAAGCAACCCAGAACAGAAACAACAAACAATAGAACACTCCACCACACGGCCAAAAACCACATCAAACCTCACCCCAAAGAAGCATTAATTGAGATGATCCATGAAGACATTGTAATTAATTTGTAACAAGAATTCAAATAGAAATATCGAGTTGATTAGTGCATCATATATCATGATAATTTTTTTTTTTTGAAAGGCAATTTATTCAGCAAGCCAAAAGCCAAGCAAAGGGATAGCAGTGCAACACCCAAACAGCATCAACGAAAGTGACAACGGCCTCACAACTCGAAGCCCCTGTCGCTAACTTTGACATGGCAGCAAAAGAGTGGAGCGGAAAAACAACGAGCACACCCCACACACACCACCCACCACAACCAAGGAACAGAGGCCACAACTACAACCCACAAACCAAAAAACGTATATCATGATTACTTAAACATATATAATATATATATATATATCTCATACGAAATTCTATAATTCATACACTCACAATATGGGCAAACATGCACATACCAGAAACAAGAAAGGAAGCACCCAAAAACAGAGGCATCAAATAGTTGCGACTTACCCAATTGAATGTCGTTTGATTTCAAAGAGGCTCAAGAATTCTGCAATCTTTGTGATTAATCAAGAAAGCTGTGGGCAATAAAAAATCAAAACGAAAATTTAGATTTTCATGGTTAGGATTTTGATAAACAAACAATTCTATGAAAAAATTGGGTTTTTCACTGCTAAATGGAAAAGAAGAAGATGAAGAAGAAGAAAGTGTGCTTTGGTGGAGACTTACCCATTGAATGTCCTCAGCGCTCAAGAAATTCTGTGTTGCAGCCAAAACTGTGATTTTGGCTTTGTTGTCTCTGGCTGTTGTCTTGGTTTTCCTTCCTTTCTGCGTTTTGTTTTAAATCGCTTGCTTTCTTCTGCCTGGGGTTTTTTTTTTCTCTTGCTGGCTGGTGTTAAGCCAAGGCTTTGCCCCTGTTGTATTTTTTTGGCCTTGTGTCTTCAATAAATTTATGGTTCAAAAAAAAATAAAAATAAAACAACCTAAGCATTTGGAGAAATTAGATGAAAGTATTAGGAAGTTGTGGGCAATCTGAAAGCTATGGGCAGTTAGATAAGGAATATATAATTTTAGGATTCTCATGGTAAGTGATTTTGATAATAAATATTCAGTACTTTTTTTTTGGGATTTTCATTGTAGTTGAAAGAAGGGAAAAATGAGCGGGGCTTTGATGGAGGGAAATTTAATGGGAGTTTTTAGATTTTAGTGGCAATTTGTTTTTGTTTTTGTTTTTTTTTCTTAAATTGATTTTAGTGACAATTGTATAGTCACTTTTCACTGAGTAGTATATTCTGATATATTTTGTGATACATAAAAACAAAAATATTAACATGTGTCCAGTATATTACCATTAGTGATGGATTTAAAAAAGTCACAAACTAAAATGTCACTAATTATATTATTTGTCACAATTATCAGTTTTTTTTAACTAATTGTGACAATTATTTTTTAAATGTCTCAATTGAACAAAACTAATGACAATAAAAAAATTTGTCACAAACACCTATTGTGACACATTTGAAATTTGTCACAAAAATGTGTCACTATATGTCCTTTTTTTTGTAGGATTTCAGACAAGATGAGGTTTACCCAGTGGTATACCCCTCACACCCACACCACAAAATTGTGGGTTCAAGTCACACCGAAGAACCACCAACACCGCCCCCCCCCCCCCCCCCCCCCCCCAAAAAAAATACCGAATTATTGTGTTTATTTTTTATATATAAAAAAAAAAAAAAAAATTGATTCTGTCACATTTACCGAATTATTGTGTTAAATTTTTTTTTTTATTATGTCACATTTATATGGATTAAATTGTCTAAGTTATCAGTTGAGAACTTAACCCCTCTCCCCCCCCCCCCCCCCCCCCCCCCCCAAATACTGAATTATGTGTTATTTTTATTTTTATATATATAAAAATAAAAATTTTGATTCTGTCACATGTATTGCCCGCTGTTGTATGTTTTTGGCCTTGTGTCTTCAATAAATTTATGGTTCAAAAAAAATAAAAATAAACACAACCTAAAGCATATTGGAGAAATTAGATGAAAGTAATTAGGAAAGTTGTGGGCATCTGAAAAGCTATGGGCAGTTAGATAAGGAATATGATAATTTTAGATTCTCATGGTAAGTGATTTTGATAAATAAAATTCAGTAATTTTTTTTTGGGATTTTCATTGTAATTGAAAGAAGGGAAAAAATGAGCGGCTTTGATGGAGGGAATTTAATGGGGATTTTAGATTTTAGTGGCATTTGTTTTTTGTTTCTGTTTTTTTTTTTCTTAAATTGATTTTAGTGACAATTTGTATAGTCCTTTTCACTGAGTAAGTATATTCTGATATAATTTTGTATACATAAAAAACAAAATATTAACATGTGTCACAGTATATTACCATTAGTGATGGATTTAAAAAAAGTCACAAACTAAATGTCACCAATTATATTATTTGTCACAAATTATCAAGTTTTTTTTAACTAATTGTGACAATTATTTTTTAAATGTCTCAATTGAACAAAACATAATGACAAATAAAACAATTTGTCACAAATAAACCTATTGTGACACATTTGAAATTTGTCACAAAAAATGTGTCACTATATGTCACTTTTTTTGTAGTGATTTCAGACAAGATGAGGTTTACCCAGTGGTATACCCTCACACCCACCCACAAAATTGTGGGTTTCAAGTCACACCGAAGAACCACACACCACCCCCCCCCCCCCCCCCCCCCCCCCCCCCCCCCCCCCAATACCGAATTATTGTGTTATTTTTTATATATAAAAAAAAAAAAAATTGATTCTGTCACATTTACCGAATTATTGTGTATTTTTTTTTATTATGTCACATTTATATGGATTCACCCCCCCCCCCCCCCCCCCCCCCCCCCCCCCCCCCCCCCCCCCCCCCCCCAAATACCGAATTATTGTGTTATTTTTTTATATAAAAAAAAAAAAATTTGGCCTTGTGTCTCCAATAAATTTATGGTTCAAAAAAAATAAAAAAAAACACAACCTAAAGCATATTGGAGAAATTAGATGAAAGTAATTAGGAAAGTTGTGGGCAATCTGAAAAGCTATGGGCAGTTAGATAAGGATATGATAATTTTAGGATTCTCATGGTAAGTGATTTGATAAATAAAATATTCAGTAATTTTTTTTGGGATTTTCATTGTAAGTTGAAAGAGGGAAAAATGAGCGGGCTTTGATGGAGGGAAATTTAATGGAGTTTTAGATTTAGTGGCAATTTGTTTTTGTTTCTGTTTTTTTTTTTTCTTAAATTGATTTTAGTGACAATTTGTATAGTCACTTTTCACTGAGTAAGTATATTCTGATATAATTTTGTGATACATAAAAAACAAATATTAACATGTGTCATGGTATATTACCATTAGTGATGGATTTAAAAAAAGTCACAAACTAAAATGTCACTAATTATATTATTTGTCACAAATTATCAAGTTTTTTTAACTAATTGTGACAATTATTTTTTAAATGTCTCAATTGAACAAAACATAATGACAAATAAAAAAATTTGTCACAAATAACACCTATTGTGACACATTTGAAATCTGTCACAAAAAATGTGTCACTATATGTCACTTTTTTTGTAGTGATTTCAGACAAGATGAGGTTTACCCAGTGGTATACCCCTCACACCCACACCACAAAATTGTGGGTTCAAGTCACACCGAAGCACCACCAACACTCCCCCCCCCCCCACAAATACCGAATTATTGTGTTATTTTTTTTATATTAAAAAAAAAAAAAATTGATTCTGTCACATTTACCGAATTATTGTGTTAAATTTTTTTTTATTATGTCACATTTATATGGATTAAATTGTCTAAGTTATCAGTTGAGAACTTAACCCCCCCCCCCCCCCCCCCAATACCGAATTATTGTGTTATTTTTTTTATATAAAAAAAATAAAAATTGATTCTATCACAGTTATATGGATTAAATTGTCTAAGTTACCAGTTGAGAGATATAAGTTCCTTAAAAAAAAGGTTGGGATATGAGTTGGAATATCTAGCACTGTAATCATTTCTATTATGTTTTCATCCTTATTCAAGGATAATCTTAAATGTTTTTCACAAATATAATACACAAATTAAGATAATTAACCTTAATAAAGAAATTTATTTTTTCAACAATTATTGAAAAAAATTTAATGTTTTAAAATATAAACAATATTTTCTTTAACATAACCTCTAACATATATATATATATATATATCGATTTAACTCATTATTACACAGTGCCTCCCCTAAATAATAATCCTGGCTCCATCTCTGGTTAGTGACCAATATTTTCATCACTTATAGGTAAAAATTGTGATTACTAAATCTAGTAATTGGTTCTGAAAAACAACAATATTAGTGACTTAAAGTTCATCGCTAAAGACAATTAGTTACCACAATCTTGTCACTAATTGTAATTAAATTACTGTCGGCTATTTTCATCACTAAAAGGTATGTATCTTTAGTGAGGAATTTGTTACTAATAAGAAGACTTTTAGCAATGAACACTTGGTTGCAAACATACTACATTTGGTCACTAAATATTCTTATATTTAGTCATAAAATATATATATATATATTCAATAAAGATCTCATGAATAGTACTTAAAAGTTTCGTTACTTATTGGTTACAGTTGGTCACTAAAATATCTTATTTAGTTATATGAATTTTAGTCACTAATAAACTCCATTTCATTCCTAAAATAATCATTGTAGTAATGTTTTATTTGGTTAATAAATGGCTATAAATAATAATAATAATAATTGTTTATGGTGCTGTTTGTTTTTTGTTTGTTTTGGTCTGGGGGCTGTGTTCCTCTTGGTGGCGTTGGGTTTCTCTTGTCTTTCTGGGGTTTGTGTTTGCTGGTCTTTTTCCCTCGCTGTGGTGGTGCTATTTTTCTTTTTGCCTTTTCTTTCTTCCCTTGTTCGTGGGGTTGGTGGCTTCTCTTTTTGTTCTTGCTGCTTGTGTTTCTGCTGCCCTGCCTTTGGGTCCTATTAATTTGCTGTTTCAAAAAAAAAAAAAAAAAAATTGATGACACACTATCAAAATGACCACTAGATTGAAAAGTTGTTCTAAAATGACCATTTTTAGTGAACTTTGTGACACTAATGGTCATTCCATCAAACACCGTTAACTTTGTTGTTAAATAGATTAATAGATGGGCATTTTAGTAACTTTATCTATAATTACAATAATAAAATATAAAATATAATACAACACTGTAAACACCGAATGAAATAAGCAAGTGACATCTTAAACATTGGAGGTTTTAGGGATTGCGTTGACCTGGATGCGTGTTTCCTTTTGTTTTTGGAGTCCCACTTTAATTTGTTGTTGCATTTGTACTTATGGCTCTGTTTTGTTAGCTTTGCTCTGTTCTGGGTTTTCTAGTCAGCTGGCCTTTGCTTGTTTGGCTAGTCTTTATGTTTGAAGTTGTTATTTGTTAGCTGTGCCGAAATATTTCAAGGTTTTCATCTTCCCATTGAATTGATATTGTAACTTTTTCCATCTCTCGAAGTCTTAGTATTTTTTTTTTTTTTTTTTGTTGACAAACTCCAAGTTTCAGCTTGGTCGTGGTGATTAATATAATATAAAATTAATTAAAAAAAGAATATGATTCCAAAATCTCTTATGTTGATTATTAATTAGGATGAAAAACTTGAGATTATAGTTTAAATATGGGAATGACCATTTTGATACCAAGTGAACAAAAAGTTAACGGTGTTTGATGGAATGGCCATTAGTGTCACAAGCTCGCCAAAAATAGCCATTTTGGAACAACTTTCTGTTAGGCAACATGTCCTGAGTGTGTCAACTTCAAGTATCTGTTACTTTTACATACTGTAAATATCCTTTTTATTTGTATTCAAATGTTTGTATTTTAAACGTAGTTTGTTATCTCTTATGTTGATTATTAATTAGGATGAAAAACTTGAGATTATAGTTTAAATATGTTTAAATATGGGAATGACCATTTTGATACCAAGTGAACAAAACGTTAATGGTGTTTGATGGAATGGCCATTAGTGTCACAAAGCTCGCCAAAAATAGCAATTTTAGAATAACTTTCCAGTCTAGTGGCCATTTTGATAGTGTGTCATCGATTCGATGGCCACCGGGGTAATTATCCCTTAATTTAATTATTTTGTTCTCAATGATAATGACAATAATACAACTTGTAGCTTTTGTAAAAAAATAATAATAATAAATAAATAAATAAATAAATACATATACAAGAAATTTGACATTTAATGATTAAAATTGTTGTATCTCGATATTTGACAATCTATTAAAGAAATTATGATAAAAGAATAGACAAAAATGTGTATTCTAAACTACAATTCTAAAAACAATAAAATATGAAATACAAGTATCATTGCAAAATTTATAACTCCAACGGCGTCTAAGAAGGGTTAGATCCTTTGACCAAAAGAAATGATAACTATTATGCAATAAAGAAAATGCAAATGTCATTAGTTCATCATATAAATCTCATATCATCATTTATGGAATAGAGTTTGTAATTTATTTACCAACACTTACAAATAAATAAATCAAAAGAAAACTAAAATAAATATATAGAAAGATAACCAATAATAAATAAACCAGAAGATAATCAATCAAAATCAAATCACTTATTTTGTGCTATACTAGTATAGATATAGAATCATCAAATATTGCATTCAGTTCATCAGATATTTTATTAGCGAATGAAATAATAGAAAAAAAAAAACAAACATAAAGTATACAACAAATAAAAGGTCAAATATTAAGTTTTTCTTATATTTTTTTAAGTAAAAAGAACACTAATGCTTATGTGGTTTTAGGGAGGGTTGTATTAGATCGGGTCTGTGATTTAGAATAAAGTTTTTTTTTTGAACGGCAGGAAATTTTATTGATGGTCAAAAAGACCAAGAACAACAACACCCAACAGCAGAGGCCACCCAGGCAGAAACAACGCAAAAGGCCTGCTCCAAGAAGAGAGGCACCAAACAAACACCAAGCAAAACGCAAAAAGCACAGCAAAAAACAGGAAAAAGGAAACACAACACAAGACCACAAAAGAGGTCAACACAGCAGCGGCCAAAACAGGGGCGGAACCAAAGGAAGGGGCCCCAAGAACTCCACATCAGACCATACTCCAGATCACTCTACCGCCCTCACCACTCGAACCCATTTTGGTTATGTTATAGATGCTTCTGCTTTGTATGTAGAAACTTGTTTGCCAGTGGAGGTTGTTAAAGCATATGGACACTGGTGTTTAATTTGTAATTTTTAATAGATTTTTTTTTTTTTTTTTTTTTTTGTTAAAAAAAAAAAAAACAACTCATTCACTTAGAACTAGATTTTCAAAAACCTAAATGCTCTTGTACCCTTGATTTATTTATTCACTTATTTTTTTTTTTTTTAAATTTCTTTTTTAACACTTGGAATTATATATCACATACTCACATAGTTCATACGTAATTAATTTCCATATATTTTGAATACGCACATTTAAGTTAAATCTTTATTAAGATCAACAATTAAAAAAAACACATTTTTTTTTTTCTTTTTGAAGTAAAACAACCAAAATCTTAAATAGCTCGAAATTGAACCAAGAAGTATACATAACACAAACTATACAAGAATATGTAGATTTGCTATTCTTTGGATTTGGTACATTTAGATACTTGGATGGGTTCGAAAATTTAATAGCACTATTTGGGGCGCTTTTTGTAAGACAGTCATCACATTACTAATTTAAGTTTAAAAGGCACCTATTTAGGTGACCAGATAAAAATACCCCTTTTTGTCAGTTTGTGCTTTTCAAACATAGAGAGAAGACCTTTATGAGAAAAAACCCAATGGCGCAACAGTCCTAAAGGCGACCAAAATCTGATGGCGAACTCATCGGCGACGGCACTACAGTACTAACGTCAAAGAGAACTCACCAGCGAACTGAAAAGACAGTGGTAAGTTTTCGTTTCTCACGTGTTTCTATTCTTGATAAGTTTATGTGTGTTTGATGTTGGATGCCATTTTCATCATGTATATTATGTTTGATTTGATTTGTTCTTGATTATGTTTGTTTGATGAGGTTGGGTTAGGGTTTTAGTTTATGAAAAAATTTGTTTTGAAGATGATGAAGATCTGGGCTTCCGAGCCTTTTTGAACTTTTTCCGAGCCTTTTATAACTGTCCCCGAGGTTTTTAAAATGTTATTTGAGCCTTTTATAACAGTCCTCGACCTTTTTAAAATCTCTGAGCCTTTTTACACTAGATCCGAGCCTTTTCAACAGTAATCCGAGCTTTTTAATTATTTATGAATATGTTAGTGAATTTTGATTCTCCGAGCCTTTTAATACACAGTTCGAGCCGTTTCATACACTACCCGAGCCTTTTAATGAAGTGTTACAGCCTTTTCATACACTATCCGAGCCTTTTAATGAAGTGTTCGAGCCTTTTCATACACTGCCCGAGCCTTTCAATGAAGTGTTTTGAGCCTTTTCATACACTGCAGGAGCCTTTTAATACACTACCCGAGCCTTTTTGTTCGAACCTTTTTATGAACTTATATGCTTTTTTTTTTCTGTGAATATGCGGATGAGGAATCAGCTAAAGGATTCGCTTAAAACCCTAGTAGGAGCATGGTACAAGGGAAAAATTACTTGGCATGACCATTTCGATGACCTTAGAGATATCGACAACGCACTTGACAGTGTACCTGAACATCTAAAGATAGAAGACCGACATCGGTATACTGAGTCGTATTTTGGTCATTTCCTTCAGATGCATCTTGAGATTCAGTTTTTGGTTGGGATTTTCCATCGGCTACTTTTGCGCGAGTTGTATCACAATGGCTCGAAAGATGAGATGAGATGAGATTTTTGTTAGGTAATCATTCGGTCCGGTTCTCGAAGGTTAAGTTCTGTCTAATCACCGGTTTGAAGTTTGGAGTCATTCCCGACATGGCGAGCTATGATATGGTAGAGAATGGCATACACGAGCGATACTTTTAGGGTCGAGACATCGAGTTTGAAGAGCTAAAAGCGGTGTTGCGAATTGGTATTTTTGTGGAGTAGTACGATGCGGTGAAGTTGTGCTTATTGTTTATGCTCAACTGGATACTGATGGGGTTGGATGAGAAAGATAAAGTTCCATTATGGCAATTTCGCCTATTCGAGGACTTGGACGCTTTTAATGCGTTCCCGTGGGGTGCACACATGTATAAGCGGTCTATACATGGTTTCAAGCATGCATTGGATGGGCGACAAGAGCGGTTCGAACAATGACAGCAAGAAAAGGGTGCTAACGTACACACCACCGAGACGTACAACTTATACAGTGTATCGCACGCACTTTTGGTGAGTATTTAGAATTTGAAGCCGTACTTTAATTGTAATTTTTTTCATATATGATTGATGTATTTACTTTTTATCGTACTTATCTATTACGTAAATATTTGCTTTTGAGATTATCCTTGAGCTTGGCAATAAAAAATGAAACAAATTATAGCACGGTGTGTATAAAACTATCTAAAGGGGGGGGGTGAATAGATTTTAAACTTATTACCCAATTTTTCGTGTGAAGTCAATATTACAAAATTACCCCTAACTAGATAAGTAATAAATCAAGTGTAAAATGCGGAAATTAAATAACACTTGATTTTTACGTGGAAACCCTCACGGGAAAAACCACGGGCTAGTAAGTAAGCCACACTCGAACCTCGAATCCACTAAATGTGTAAAACGATTACAACCTAATCCCGGAAGTAATCACACACCTACCTAATCCCGGTATAAGTGAACCTAGTCCAATTTGCTTGCGATCTAAGCAACCTAATCCCGGAAGCTACACACAAGACTTACTTTCTCAATAAAGAGAATAACACCCTAAGTGAAAATATAAATATCCAAATGCAATATAGAGCAAGGGAAACCCTATATGCTTATTGTTGACGGTGATTTTTGGTGATCACCAAGTCAATGATTCGTTTTTGAATTACTGCAGTTTATACTTGAGTATGGTCAAAGATTGTAAAGAAATAACAGGTGATTTACGTGGTAAAACTCCAAAAGATCGGAGAAACATCCACGGGATCGTTGCCTCTAGCAACAAAGTCAAATCCACTATGAATCACGATTACAAGACGAAGAATGATAAAGAATGATTACAAGCTTTTCAATACGATCCTCTCTCTCTCCTCCTCTACTTCTCACGTACCCCTGTTTATGAATAGAGGGGGTATTTATACATGTTGCTTCTAGGGTTTTAAGATGACCGCTAGGGTTTAGTGTTGTGGCCCCCAAGTCTCAAGCGGTTTCCTAGTCCTATTTAGATTGTGCTTCCCTTTTTCGGCTGTATCCAATTCTGAATGGGATTCTTTCTCCTTTATTCACGGGAGAACTGCTTGTTTCCTTTTTTACCTCTTATGGTCCACATCGTTGCTTATCGTGGACCTGCTGGCTGCTGATTGCAAGTGTTGGCGACTGTTTTATTGTTTCCCGAGTGAGTATGCCCGAGTGTGCCCGAGTGTGCCCGAATCCGATCTGCTGCTCAAGCTGATCGTCTTTGTTTGTGGTCGGACTACTTATCCTCTTTTCCGAGTAAGTTATCGTGAAGGTTCCTACTCCATAAGTTGACTTATCTTGACCTCTGCTGACCTGGCCTTCCATGGTGATGACGTGTCTATCACGACTATTTTTACCTATAACACTTATCTAAGATGATGAATATGCAATTAGAACATTCCTAGATATTAAAACTAAATGACATGTCAAATAGTTTAGCTAATCAAGATTAAGCACAAAACCTAATTAGTTATCACAATACAACTTCTCAAACATACAACACACTAATCTCAATCTTGTATCAAAAAATATATGAAAATCATACAAGTAATAAATTGAGATTGCTTATTAAGAAAAACACAAAATATGTAAGATATTAGTGAAAAGTTTACCAAGCAAAGTATGATGAAAAATCCATGCAAAAAGACATCTAGATGATCAAAGATGATGCTAAATGATGATTGATGATCATGAAAAGGTGTTTGAGTAATTAAAAATGAGTTCTTGGAATTTTTCTTCTCTTTGAAAAATATCCTAAGTATGAAATCTGAATATGAACTCTCTTGATTGACCTAAAGTCAAAGTGGCATATATATAGGGTGTCAAGATGAAGTGTGGTCGTTTTGATAAGTGACACCACTATTTTACCATGGGCGCTATACGTAGAGCGCTTCTGTACAGCGCCTGTACAGTGCCCCAACTCTGATCTCTCGGGTCTGAGATGGGCGCTGTACATACAGCGCTTTGTACAGCGCCTGTACAGCGACCCAACAGCAACCAAATTAAATCGATCAGGTCTGTACATCGCTCGATGGGCGCTGTTCGTACAGCGCTTCTGTAGAGCGCTTTTGAGAGCGCCCATTGCAAAAATGCAATCCTAAGTCTATGCATGGACATGCAATTGGACATACAAGATGCAATCAAAATAACAAGCAAGAAGAGATGTTAATGAACATTAATGCACAAAAATAAGACACACAACATACAAGGATTAAACATATGCATGAGTTGTGAGTGTGTGCAACTATCTCTTCAAGACAAGTAAGCACATAGAAATTTACCTTCAGTGCTTATCAAGACAAGGTCTTCAAAGGGCTTTGAGCAATAACACCAACACTTAAGCTACCCTTACAAAGAACCCCAACATGTGGTTTGTCCATGAAATGAGCCAATCAACAAATGGGAACCTTACAAAAATATGGGACCCGCAGGTTAATCGAGCTAACCCCCCGCCCCGCCCACCCCCCCGTATTCTAAAATGGGAGTTAAATCAGCGACCGAGGGGGGACAAGCTGGATACCATTTTCATCGAAAGGGTAAGTATCTTTTTTGTTAATGTTCACTGAAAGGGTAAGCATTTTCACATAGTTATTAGTATGTATACAATTACAATGATCTAACTTCGATTTCAGATGTTTGCGCGGTGTGAATTGGTGTCGACGGCTGCTGAGAGGGCTCAATGGTACTACGAAGGCATAGACCTGGGAGGCAGTCTGTATGATGCCGATATCGATGCCACTGATATACCTAGTCACCTCCTAGATCCCGAACGACATAAGACTGCCGGACCCAGTGATACGGAGGGTCTATATTCAGGTTCCCGTGATACAGAGGGTCGGCATTTCGGATCCAGTGATATGGAGGGTCAGTATTCCAGACCTAGTGATACGGAGGTTTAATATGGACTGAAAATTGGATATGATTCTATGGTCAATTATACATGTTAGGCATCAACCAAATAAAACCATGGTTTTCCAATGATAAATTCATGGGCTAGAGAAGAAAAACGTGGATTCGAATATGAGATCGAAAGGGAGGCATCTGTTGGCTATGGAAAGGAATTTTAGAACCATTTAAAGCATTTTACCAACAAACAATAAAGGAACTGTAATTGCTTACTCTGTTTGAACTTGCACACATAAACAAGAAAACAATAAAAGAAGACAATATTTGTGGCTTTTGTTTCAGGGAGGAACTTACAGGGAATGTTATGTAATCATGCATGTCTGCAAATAACAGGGGAATTTGTGAAGCATGTGTATGTTGCCATAGTGTTGGGGAAAACAACGTGGAAAATTTCCATCGGAAATCCTTCCTAATATGCAACAAAAAACAAATAATTCCTAATAACGAAAAATAAGATAATAAGAATTCAATCACACAACACAAGCCTTCTACATGGAAAACGTTAAGCAAGGAAACAAACCATGACCGTTAAGACAACGTGAGAAAAATATCACTAGATAGAAAATGGTCACAATTACATAATAATTTAACCTCAAACACCAATTACACATATCTCTCTCTCTCTCTTTGATGTTTCCAGCTGGTGGTGTTTTCAAATGAAGAATAAGCCCTCTATTTGTAGGTTGAGTTTACTTGGTCCAGAACTAATAAAAAATCCACTAGGAATATGAAAACTTGAAATCAAACATTTTCATGCACGAATACTGAGTCTCATGCACCTTCCAAAAGCTACACACACCTGTGAAGACCTCTCACGACCTCTCATGTGCCTTCACGTTTTTGCCACACCTAGGCACATGTACCATGCGCACCCACAGAACAGCCGTCTACCGACATGTGCTAGCGCATCCGACCTCTGTTTCCAACGCCATATTCGCCATTGCCTTCGCCTTGATCTCCTCTTTCTAAAGACACCTTATTCACATCAATAGAACTTCGTTTGGATCAGAATCCGTTTAGAACACTTGGTAATGTGAGCCAAAATAACCAAATTTCCAAAACATGGAACCATCAACGGCATTGTGAGCAAGGAGCGTGCATTACAGATTATCATCCGTTTTTGTGCTTGAAATAGCAAATACCATGTGTGTGGGATCTGCACATGAGCAAAACTTTGGTTAGTTACATCATTTAATTCAAATGGCTGCAAAATAACTTAAATAGCATGAATCGTGATGCTACTGAGCTGACCTTATTTCTCATCCTCAAAATATGACCATCATATGCATAAGTTTAAGATGAATTTGTGAATCTGTTCATCATGGAAGGTTAAGATTTAGAACCAAACTTTTCTGAGGCGTGGATAACACATCCAACAAAAAAGAAAAGATTGTGTAACAAACCAACATTTGGAGTAGCTTATTATTTCCTGGAGCATCTTGGTGGTCCCATATCAAAGACACTTTTAGAATGAAGAACCTGCCCACACCTAAAAGAGTTTATTTTTTCCTTCTTACAAAATATTAAGTATATGTTTGGTATAACTTTTGAAATGACATGCTAAAAGAGTTCATTCGAATCTGAACATTCTTGTAAACAACCGATAAACAACTTATGTACTACCTAGTTTATGTCACATATTGTCACTTGACATTGATTCTCCAACAAGACAATAATATTGAAAATTCTTGACAAGCATCGATCACTTGGTAGTTCAACATTCAATGACAAAATCCACCAGCAGAAGAATGCTTAAGTATTAAGGTCAAGATGAGACTCTATTAGCTAACAAATATTTAAAGGACTTACTTGAATTAGAGAAAAAGAATCAAGTGAATAAAATGAAAACAAGTAAAATTGGATAATAGAAAAAGAAGCACATACAAAAATAGATTGATTTGCACATCAATTAAAAAAATTATACGGTCAATTACCGGTTGGAAAAAACTCATATATAGTGGGACTCGAACTCCTGACCACTAACGTGGAAGGGGAGGTGTTTTACCACCGGTACTAATAGGTGATGTAAATATATAATCAGAGAATTATAAGAATATATATAAGAACATATATATTAACATCAATCATAAGAACTAACCTAGGCAAATTTCCAAGTAGCCTTGATCTATGCACTATCGAGTGCAGTAGAAGGATATAGTGCATACAACTCTCCTTCGACCGTGACACTTAATTTTGTTCCTGCCTCTCTGACAAGCCAACCTCCGCCCATTCCAACAGGCATTTCAACCCAAGTATTTACCTCTGAATCATAAACCTTTCCTCCAGCGTCAACAAAAATAGGCCAGAAATATAAGCTCTGTGGTACAAATAACCTATCTAGTTGAAATTAATTAATTTACTCGAATTGATGGTTTAATAAATTACCTCATTAGTGTTGTGGAAAACAGAAGTGAGAACAGGAACCAAACCCATTTGTTTGGTGAAATAACAAATGAGTGATAACAAGGAGGGCTTTGAGCTGTTGCAGAGAGACTATAATAGTATAATGGCAGCTCCAGCCATGAATCTGATAAGAGTCACTTTCGACAGAAAATCAATGATGAATCCAAGCCTGCATGCGCACAAAACACACATATATGAATCCTAGAGAGGCTTGAAAAAGACCAGCAAAGAAAGTTGAAGTGGAGGCTAGTTGAAGAAAGAGAAGAGGGTCTTTGGTCTGTACAAATAACCTATACGATGTCATTCTAGTGGTAATAGGCTTGAAAGGCTGTAGGTTGCACCTGAGCTATTGAAAAAGGCATGCTTGGTATTTGGGACCATATACCTGTACAAGGATCAAAAATTTCCAGAGACTGTAGCGGAGTCAGCCAGCCATGGTCCCTCGTAACCCCTCCAACAACCTAGAGCTTGTTGTTTAAGATGCCCCTGGAATTCAGTAGCAAAACATACACGATAACTTACATTACTAGCTATTTAAAAGTATACATAAACAACTGGAAGACAAGTGTATAAAGCATGCTTGTAAAACAGTGAAGATTGCGCAGTCACTTTTTTTTTTTTGGAAGGCAAGAACAAATTTATTAAAGGGTCACAGCCCAGCAGGAACCGAACAACAAGAGAGCCAAGCAAGGCACAACCGACCACGCGGCCCGAACAAGGACCCAAAAGCAACAACCAAAGCAAAACCCACCACAAACCACTACCCCAAAACCCAAAAAACAACAAACACCCAAGAGACACCACAACAATACAGAAAACAGCCCCAACGAACCAAAACATATCAGAAAAACTGCCCAAACATACAAGAGCCAGAACAAAGAAAACGAAAAACTAGGACAAGCACCAAAACACAAAAAAACCACACCGAAACCAGACGAGCACATCACTTTGAAGGCTTGTGAATGAGCACCAATCTTCTCACTAGATCCCGAAACCTATTATCGTTCACCTCATCCCTTCTTGCAATAATATCTATCAACTCCTTTTTTTTACCGTAGAAGTTGCAACCCAGAGCCATACCCTTTTCAAGCACTTTCACGACTTCATCCTCGAGATTCCGCTCCACATTGATAATGAGCTCAGGATTACACTGCTTCATTTTATCACAAACCCTCGAACTCCTTAGAATCATTTTGTGCCTTTTCTTTGAAACACTATTTTTCCTCCCTTTTGTTTTTTCCGGGGAACCTTCTGAACCGGAAATATTCACAGAACTATCAGCCTGAAAATGGCCTGGATTGCCACTCAAGACAGTAACTTCTGAAGAAAATTCGGTCAATGGGCCAACATTGACCACTTCTTCTCTTAAATTCTCCTCTGATGGGCTTTCACCCCTAACTTGGCCCAAATCACCTTCAAAATACTTGTTTGAAACTGATCCAGCATCCCTATTGTGTATAAAGCTATCTTTCCCGCCTAGAGACCCACACCTCTTCCTGATGACGCCCTCCCCACTGTGATCAGCTGTCTCTGCCATATTTTCAAAATAAAGCTTATGAGGGATGGGACTAGCTGACACCTTAGCTCTCCCATAGCTGTCCACTTGAGTAACCTTGTCTCCATCTGACACCTTCCTTACCTCTTCACAGTTTTCCACCCCACCATCAACCGGAATTCGACCGCCCGCTGTGATCATACCCAGAAATTTCTCCAACCAACAATTATCGATCGAATATTGTTCCTCTAAAATCTTGACAACAAAACGCTTACCTCCCATCACAACATTAATCTGAACAGGACATTGCCACTCTTGAGGCACCAGCACTAACACCATTCCTCTATCCAGTCGAACTCTGTTTTGGGTCTCCTCTTCCACACAAACTGGTTCTCCAAGTTGCCTGCCTAAATTCATGAAGAAACCAGTGTTCCAGCACGACAAAGGAACCCCCCAACATCTGATCCACACCAACTTGGATTTCGGAATGAACACATCGGACCACTCATTCATGGAGACAAAATAATCCTCCCAAAAAGACCTGCTACTCACGAATCTGTCCTTCTCTTGAACTGATCCAAAACACCAAATAATGTATTTTTCCCCTAAATAATTCGATTGAAACGAGAACCCTTCCGACCACAAACGAGAGTTCACGATAGCAACATTTGTAAATTTTTTGAGCACTCCAATGGTACATCTAGACAGCCACAACTCCTCTTTGTCTACCATATCCCAGGACATGGATAATCCTTCCTTTGGAGCCTTCAAACACTCCTCATTGCCTCTGATCTGATTCTCGGTTACCACTTCCGCAAATGTCCGCTTCCTTAGATGTCCCTTCTTAGAACCAGAAACCATACCATCCACCTTGTACGCCTCTCCATCCACCATTCTTAAGCCACTCTGACTCAACACCACAGACCTCCGATTCTTCCACCCGACAGCAGCCATTTTCGAGACTATAGACCACCCACGAATTTGTCTTCCGTTCACCGATTTTGCCACCAAGTTGGCTTCTGCCCACGATCCAAACCTCACAAAAGCAAATCTACTCCTTCTATGGCTGAATCTATTGGAGAGAAACACATCTCTCACTCTACCAAAAAACTTGAAAAAATGCCACAACTCCTTCAAATCCACCTCCGGATTCAGATTGTCGATGAAGATAGAGAACAACCCGTCTCGGAAATCCTCTCGCCCGACCCTGCCGTTGAACTCGATCTGGCTCCCTTCACGGCCAAGGGAGTCAGACTCTCTTTCTCTTGAGCTCTTACGTTCTCTCATTTTGCAAGAATAGAGAAAGTTGATTCAGGATTGCGCAGTCACTTGAACAGCACAAAATATAAATAATAAAATATTTGCTATTTAAACTGCAATTTTTTCTGTGTCTTTACTGCGTATGATGAGCAGGAGAAGAAACAGGGTCGGGACTAAAAAATCTAAATTACAAGGAAGACTATTCACAACTCTATATGGCTTCTACAATGTTTGAATACAATTTTACAATTTTCTTTTCTGCTAAGACATTAAATAGAAATAAGTTATCAAACTATCACACACGTTAATCAACACAAAAACTGAATAGCAAACATAACTCTTGATAATATATATATATATATATATATATATATATATAATTTGACACCACTCTTGCAAATACTATAGCACGCCCTAATTATCTACTCGCAACACTTGATAAAATTTATCCACATATAAGTTTGTAAGGGTATATTTTACACAACAATACATAAAAAAAATATTTCTAATTTAGTATTAATATGTTACTATATATAAAACACAAATGTGTATATAATCTATTGATAGTAACATACATATTAACATTGAAGTTCCAAAATGGCATTCCAACCAAAGAATTTTGCCCTGCACTAAAATAAATATTTGATACATGAATAAAAGATCATATTCTATGCCTATGGCCAATTGCCTAGTTCTTATTTCATAAATATATATTAACAGTAGATATGTTATACTTATGAAATATGTGGCATACTATGCTTAACTTGAGGGACATGCCCATCGGTGTTGCGTTGGGGAGGAAGGCACCATGACAAATTCAAACAACAGCTAATTAGAAAGGATGTTGTCAAGCCAGTGTTTACGTGCTAATGTAATAGATTCAAATATCTGAACCTGTAAAACTCAAAAGCCTCTTATGGGCTCTCAGGTTTGAACTGGCAAGAGCCAATTTGAAACAATTTGACATTAACTTCCAGGTGAAGCCTGCAAAAGTGATCAAACGAGTGGATACAAATGGGTGATCAAAACAAGTGTTCAAAAGTGCCAATTACAGTCATAATCAATGCAAGCATGAACATAACATAAAAACAGAGTTGAAGCTCCACGAACAAACTACCGGTAAATAACAAGTTAAATAAAAGTGATCAAACAAGTGGATAAAAATGGATGATCAAACAAGTGTTCAAAAGTGCCAGTTACAGTCATAATCAATGCATTCCTTGCCCCTTGAAAGATCCATAATTGGATTCTAACCGAAAGATGTTTGTGATATTGCAAGCATGAACATAACATAAAAACAGAGTTGTAGCTCCACGAACAAACTTCTGGTAAATAACAAGTTAAATAAATTTTACACAATGCTTTTATATATAATAGTTGGAAGCAATGCAAAAATTGAATTCTAGCACAAAATTTGTAATAAATATTCCATTAAACCTATAGGAAAACATATGTAAATGAACTTCTTTTGTAGAATTAGAAACAGAGAACTGTTATAAATTAAAAACATAACAGTATAATATTAAACAAACCCGTCAAATCTATACAAAAAAAGGAAAGAAAAAAAAAAAAAAAAAAACCTTGAAATCAGGAAAAGAGAATCAAAATGTCGGTAATCTATCTCGAAGTAATACCAGTCCTTGAAGAACTGCAATGATAAACTCAATTAAATTAGAAATCAAAATGAAAACCAACATTTACTCTGTAAAGGACATGTATTTTCCAACATTTAAAAAAAAATTAAAATATAGTGATGATATGCTATTTGCTGATGATGGGCTATGTCACATATTCATATAATGGTGACACATACGCAAATACTGCTGATGTGTGCAGGCACATCAAAGCACACATCAACCAATGGTGCTGACGTGCCTAGCTATGTCTAACTCATTTTGCACGTCACCGAATACATCAGCATATGGTGAGGACGTGTCCAGCCAGTTTCGATGACATGCCTGATACGTCATCAGACACATCAGCCAATGGTGATGGCCCACGTGTCAAGCCATCAATCGACTTACCGCATCATTGAGTTTCTCGGAGAAACAACTCTTTCTCTGAAATCAGAGAATCAAAAAGAGAGAGAGTGAGGATTACAAAATGAATATTAGAGAAAAGTATCTTTATATTTAGAATACATTTGAGCTTCTCTGCCTTATGCTTTGGATGACGGCGGTGATTGAGTCACCAATGGACGAACGACGGAAGGGGAGAGAGTGAGTGAGTAGACCAGACGAGACAACGAGACTCCAGCTCTCTCTCATCCGTATAATTCGAATAAAATCAGTTAATGGCCCAAAAAAACCCAACATATCATTAAGAGAAGGCCTGGGTGATTTTGATTTTCATTGTAATCAATCCAATTGAAACTTAATTATGTGATTTTGAGGTCTAATCATTACCACAAATAACAAAAAATAAAAAAATAAAATAAAAATTAATTAATGTTACAGTAACTGGGATGGCAACAGAACCTGGTGCATCGGCAACTCTCTGTTGCATCTCTGTTTCCTTTCTGATTTTGTTTTGTTTTTTCTACTTTGTGTGACAGCAGCAGTTTTTTTTTTTTTTTTTTTTTTTTTCAATTTGTGCTGGGCTGGGCATTGTTATTATTGAATTGGTCTGATAACAGATGCGTTGGGAGTAAAATATTTTGGGATCACACAAATTGGTTACAATAGGTCACAAGATTGCATTTCATGGTGGAAGAATATATGAAGAACTAACTAATGAACCATAAAATAATAGGTAGTCATATACTCATATTAAGTAAGAAAGCAATTCTCTTGATCAAACTACTAAACCAAGGAAATTTTGATTTATAACCTTTCATATTATATATATATATTATTTGTTCAATCAACAAGTAGATATTAATTCTATGCAAGTACTATGTAACAAACTGGTTGTATGAGAAATATGATGTCTATGCTTCACGATTATTCTTCCGAAGATAATAACAAGCCGACTAGTGATTAATTTTATACAAGTCCTTTTGGTTTGAAGAATTGCACCATGGATGATTGCTTTCATGCTGGTTAAGGCATATAGAATTGCCTTTGGTTGAGGCAAGAATTTAATTTGATGCTATCAGGACGTGAACATTTTTACTGAAAGAATAGACTTTGGTTCCACTTACAACAAAGAATATAATTAGTGGTTTTTAGTCAGGGAGGAATTTACATGAAATGGTATGTAATCATGTCTGTAATTAACAGGGCCATTTGTTAAGCATGTGTATATATGCTGCCATAGTGTTTGGAAAAGTGACAAGAAAATCCTGCCCAATATGCACAACAAAACAATTAATGTCGAATAACTAAAAACAAGATGAGGAGAATCCAATCACACAACATAAACCTTTTACGTGGAAAACCCTGAGTTGGGAAAAAACCACGACCGTCAAGACGACGAAAAAAAAATATCACTATGTCAAAATATTGTCACAACCATACACACAGTACTGTATCTAACCTTAAAACCCAATTACAACCAATCCCTAAGCTCACAACTCTCTCTCTCACGCACCCACAGAATAGCTGCCTACTGACAACGTGTGCTGGCGTGTCTGACCTCCGTTTCCGACTCTGTTTTCACGATTGCCTTTGTCTTGCTATCCTCTTTCTGACAACACTTTATTCGCATCAATCAAACTTCATTTGGATCAGATTCCGTTTGGAACACTTGGTAATGTTTCCAACACAAATTTCCAACACATGGAATCATCAGCGGCCCTGGAGCAAGGAGAGTGCATTACACATTATCATCAGTTGCTATGCTTGAAAAATAACAGACCTTGTGTGTGTGGGATCTGCAAGTGAGCAGACTTTGGTTAGTTGCATCATTTATAATTCAAATGGCTGCAAAATAATTTAAATAGCATTGATCGTGATGCTAATATGCTGACCTTATTTCTCATCCTCAAAATATGAACATCATATGCATAAACATAAGATCAATTTGTGAATCTATTCAGCGCAGAAGCTTAAGATTTAGAACTAGACATTTCCAAGCAGCATAGATAACAACACGTCCAACACAAAAGGAAACAAGAATGTGTAACAAACAAACATTTGGAGAAGCTTATTGTTTCCTGAAGCATCTTGGTGGTATATAGCACAGACACTTTCATAATGAAGAACCTGCACACACCTTCAACTATTAAGTATATGTTTGGTATAACTTTTGAAATTACATGTTATCACATTTCTTGCCAACAACTGAAAATACATACAACAGATAAAACAACTTGCAGCCAGTCATCAGCGTTCCGTTGATTCACTCCATCAGCCACACTATTATGACATCCAGCTGGTCATCTCCATTTTTGGCTTCTTCTTAAGCAGAAAAACCTGACAATTATCAGTATGGTTTCAAACATTGAGAGGTATGTACACAACATCCCAACTATATTAGGGACAAAGTTACCTAGATTGTGTTTCCGTCGTCAATCAAATATTCAAATGTTGTCAAGTAGTCTAAATTTCAATAACAGATCAACAAAAAGTTGTCCTTAATCTTTCGTGACAAGGTATCTAGGATCAAAATTTGCTTCCTCTTTAAATGTTCAGCCGCATTAAAATTTTATGCCTGATCTTTACATTTGGATAAAAGAAGCTTTGTATATGTGAAAAATTTACCAACATAGCTTGTAAAAATTAAGTAAATGAGAAATACCTTATCATAGAAGTTCAAATAAGATATATAATGTCACTTGCATAGTTTATGTCACACGTGGTCATTTGACATCAATTCTCCATCAAGACAATAATATTTGAAATTCTTGACAAACATTGATCACTTGGCAGTTCGTCCTTCAATCAATGACAAAATCCACCAGCAGGACATGGAAGAAAAATGCTAAAGTATTAGCATGTATTGGACAAAATTTAGTTTAGTAGAATAGATATAGTCACATGTATTAACATTTCAACAAATGGAAATATGGATAAAAGTTTTTAGAAAACAGAGACTAAGAAACTATTACAGAATCATACGAGATCAAGCTCTAACAAATTTGACCAATAAGATTTTGAGTAATATTTTGTAGCAAAAATTGTCATATCCCTCAAACTTAATGCACTTACATATTGTTCATGTCTGTATTTCTACTTAAACATCACTACCTTCCATCATACTTGATCTACTTTCTGATTTAAACAGGATAATTAAAAAATATGATTCCATAAGATTAGAAGCATGTAACAGAGTATTCTGTTTTCTTAATTTTAGATAACACTGTTTTTCACTAGCAATGACACATACTTGTCCCTTACCTTTCTTCTCAACGCATTGTAAGATCAGAATCTAGAAACTTGGTACAGAAAAAAAAAAAACAGAAGCTACAAAGAAAGATAGTCAAAGATTGAGTAGTCAAAGCATACCTTTCACCATAAAACCCACAAGCAAACTATGACATACTCTTACCGGAAGATCTGAAGGCAAAGATAGCAAAAATATCATCACCTACCATATCAAGCATGTGTTATAATTAAAGATATTTGATCACTACTCTACTTCAACTCTATTATATATACCATTAAGCTGAGGGACATGCCCATTAGTGTTGCGTGGGGGAGCTAGGCACCACGACAAATTCAAACATCAGCTAATTAGAAAAGATGTTGCCGAGCCAACGCCTATGTGCTGATGTAGTAGATTTGAGTTGCTACAAGCAAGCATGAGGAATCTCGGAACTGCCATAGGCCTCTTAAGGGCTCTCAGGTTTGAATTCATTCCAAGCATTCCTATTGAAACTCGCCCCTTCTATGCACATCATAGTGAATGTGCTATCTTCTTGTTCCATCCTTCCTTTGGACATGTCCGGTTCTGATCACTTCATTATGCTATTAAATTGGAGTCGTTGAAGAAATCCAACTGACTGCTGTTTTCATTTTCTGTACCAAAAATTAAGTACCAGACCAACACTTTTAACAATGATCATCTTCTCGATCGTTGCCTCTTCTTATGCAATGAAACACCAAGCATAGATAAGAAATTTACATGCCTCCCAAATCCAATATACCTCTCCTAGTGGTACATAAACCTGACAATTTACAAACATGCATAATTTCAAACATTAAGAAGTGCAAGGCATTAACTTAATATACCTATAAAAATATTGATAAGAGAATTACTCTTAACCTTTCTTTACATTGCAGCTCGACACGATAGTCTGATTCCACTTGAAATGTGGTTCTCCAATGCAATTTATGTCCAATGATAAGAACACAGACGCTTTGTACAGAAAGATTAAATGGGCTTTACAGATCCAATTTGAAACGGTTTGACATTAAGTTTCTGTTGAAGCCTACAAATGTAAGCGGATAAAAATGAGCGATCAAACAAATGTTCAAATGTGCCAACAGTCATAACAATGCATTCCTCTCCCTTGAAAGATCCAAAATTGGATTCTAACCAAAAGATGTTTCTGATTTTGCATCCATTAAAAATTCCTTATACTGATGCACACCACAACCACAAATCACCAAAGCCACCTTTCTCAAATCAAATGTCTACCCATGTAACAATAAATTATGATAATCACCGAGGACTAGATTCAAAATATGGACAAAACGCTGAATAAAATGTTTAAATCCATTAAATATCTACTCGCATTTCAATGGTTCAAATGGGTTGTAAACTTGTCATGTGAACCACTAGATTTGGATCTGACATCAAAATTAAGCATCTACCTATATATTTAATTAAACTAGATATCAAAACTCTTAAAAACAATAACAAATTTACTAAAAGAAGGAGAAAATACCTACGGTTGACGTTTGTTGCAACCATTCGAAAGTTCAATGAATTAAACAGTAAGCTTGAATTTTGATTCTATGAACAGCATTAATCTTCAATGAAAAATCCACAAATTATGTCTCAGGAAAAGATCTGAAAAAGAAAGTAATAAGATCATGGCCAGCAATATCTACCTTGACTCTGTTATCCGAAGGAGGTCCATGTCAATGCCACTCAGGACGGATACATGACAAACCAGTTTCTGTTGAGGGAGGAGATTTGGAGTGCTACATTCTGGGCTCTCACGTTAAAATTCATGGAAGCAAACCTATTGCAACTCTGCCTCTTCTGCTCACAAAAGAATAAAATTATTAATATTAATCATAATTGTTTGAAGAATTTTTTTTTTTAATAGCTTATACCATTTCTTGATTCAATTGTATGAGAATGAGAACCTGAACTGTCTTGTCTATATATGACATACATTTTCGGTTTCTTTAGCTTTCAGTTGCTCAACTGCCTCATCCACATTTTCCTGCAACAAATTAACCAAAAACAACCGTGACTCTTTAAATTTACATCATATATATGTAAAGGCCAACACTCAAGAGAGCTCACAATCACAACGTACAGCTACTACTACATCAATGTCTACTGGTGTTCACAACAATCAAGTCGTGCATGAGCAGAGGAACAAATCTCAGCTGCCTATTTCAGCTACTGTAAAGTGTGCTTATTGTAGCAACACTCAAGACCACAATCATGATCAACATCTCAAAATGTCTATCAACGGATGTGTTGAAGGCAGGAATGGTGGTTACGAGTTAGTTAGAAAGCTGAGGTCAGCTGACATCAGAGTCAGTTAGGCTGAGGCCAGCTGACGTCAAAAGATAGTTAAGAAATTAGTTTTATTTATTCTTGTTTCCAGATTTTTGTTAGCAAATCTTCTTGTAATCGTATTGTATAAATACGATGGCTTAGTCTTGTAATCATTTCAATCAAAAACTGAAATAAAACCAGAGAATGCTCTGCTCTCAAACCCCTTCAATTCTTAAGCTTTCTTCAATGGAGTTCTTTTAGAACTTTTAACAAACACCTTTTCTACACTAAATAAACTCTCGTATTTTTTGCAATTTAACACTAAATGTACAATTTTGATCGACCCACATAAATTCAAATCAAACCCAATACAACCAGACTCGAATTTGATCAAATTCGATCAAATCAATACAAAGAATGAAAATTGAGATACGTACATATAACATCAACAGCTAACAAACCTGCTTTCGAGAAGAAACAACGATTGAGGCGCCTTCTAAGCTGAGCCGCTCGGTGATGCTGAAGCAGTGACAATCGCTACTTTCCCTTCAAATCCTTTGCCGGTCTTTGTCTTCTCCATTTCTGTGCTGTTTTTTCTTTTTTACAAATCAGCTCAGTTAATTAATTTAAATCAACTTACAGTTTTCAATAAATAAACTGTAATAATTGTTCAAACCGTAAACAATGACGTAAAAGGAGGAGAAGAAAATACCTGGAGTTGGATGCATGTTTGTCTAATCCGTTCCAGAGAGTTCACGGCCGTCTCTTTGCACGTACTCGTCATCAATTTTGATATTAGGAATGTGAGAGATGTCAGACCAGTTCCCTCCTGTCCCCTTTCTATAACGATTGCTTAAAATGGTACACTCATCTAATGCTCAAAACTTCCAGTGGTGCCTGAAGAATCTGCTTTGGCAATACCTTTAATTTGGGGCAATTTTGAATATCCAATAAACGAAGAGATGAAAACATGATTGTTATATTATTATCTTCATTTCCAAAATCCCACTCTTCCCATTCCTCCATCTCAATAAATTTGAGAGATTTCAATTCGGGTAAAGCAGTAAATGATAAAGATGATGAAGACCAAGTAATGTCATCACTTTCTAATCCCAAAAGTTCATTACCCACCCTTTTCACTCTCTTCATTCCCTATATATAAATTGATTCAAGAGATGGATAAATTAAGATAATCACCAAGTACTTGATTCAAATATGGATAAAAAGCTGAATAAAATGTCTAAATCGCCATTAAATATCTACTCGCATTTCAATGGTTCAAATGGGTTGTAAATTTGTAATGTGAACCACTATATTTGGATCAATTTGACTTCACAATTAAGCTTCTACCTATATATTTAATTAAACTATATATCAAAACTTTTAAAAACAATAACAAATTTACTAGAAGGAGAAAATACCTATGGTTGACGTTTGTTGCAACCATTTGGAAGTTCAATGAATTACACAATAAGCTTGAATTTTGATGAATTGCATTAATCTTCAATGAAAAATCCACGAATTATGTCTTAGGAATAGATCTGAAAGAAGGTAATAAGATCATGGCCGGCAATATCTACCTCGACTCTGTTATCCTGAAGGAGGTCCACCTCAATGCCACTCAGGACGGATACGTGCCACACCAGTTTCTGTTGAGGGAGGAGACTTGGAGTGCTACATTCTAGGCTCTCACGTTTAAATTCATGGAAGCATACCTATTGCAACTCTGCCTCTTCTGCTCACAAAAGAATGAAATTATTAATATTAATAATAATTGTTCGAAGATAATTTTTTTTTTAATAGCTTATTTAAGTTAGTTGCTCACTTGAACTGTCTTGTCTATGAGTTTCTTCCTTTGTTATGCATTTGATACATAACATACAATTCCTTTAGCTTTCAGTTTCTCAACTGCCTCATCCACATTTTTCTACAACAAATTAACCAAAAACAACTGTGACTCTTTAAATTTACATCAAATAAAATAAATTTAAAGAGTCACAGTTGGCATGGGTGTCATTCTGGGATGATTGACCTGCGCAGGCCCATTTTTGACTGGGGGAGAAGGCAATGGGACATTCTTATGAGCTTTTTCGATAATGTGAAGGTTAGGAGGTCTGCTATTGACACTCTGGTTTGGTCTTATCGCCCGGATGGTAAGTTTACTGTAGGTTCTTTTCGTCTTTGTTTAGAATCTCCCTCTCAAGATTTTTCTCAGCATCTCATGGCTGTTTGGCAAGGTTTATGTCCTCCCAAAGTTGAAATTTTCATTTGGCAAGCCTTAAGAGGAAGGGTTATGGTGGGTCAAGTTCTGCAGAGGTTTGGTGTTGCAGTTCCCTCTTCCTCTTTTCTTTGCCCTTTTTGCACAAATGAACTTGAGACTATAAATCATATTTTCCTGCACTGTCCTTGGACTTGGAATTTATGGACCATTTGCATGGGTTGGTGGGAGGTGGTGTTTTGTTCCAATTCCTCTTTGATGGAATGGTTTTTGGGCTGGTCCGGCTTGTGTCCAGAGGCGAGGTTTCGGCGTGCTTGGAACACTCTTTTTGCTGCTGTGTTGTGGACGATTTGGGAAGTCAGAAACAATCGAATTTTTAATGGTGCTAATATTATGACGGATCAGGTTTCCGACATCGTCAAGCTCAAATTAGCGTGGTGGTTTAAGTTTCATGGTAAAGGATCTAAGCTTCCTATTTCTACCATTATGTTAAACTTGCGGGATAGCTGCATTGACAGCAAGAAGGACAGACCTTTAAGAGGCCAACTCTGGTCGCCGCCATTAGGATCCGCTTTGAAATTCAACGTGGATGGTTCGTCTATGGGCAATCCTGGAGCTGCTGGTGTTGGAGGCGTGCTGAGAGATAGTTCAGGCAAAGTTGTGGGGATGTTTTCTGAGTTTGTAGGCAATTTGGATGCTATTACAGCAGAAATTCTTGCTATCCACAGAGCGGTTTCCTTAGTTGCTGTCACAAATGCTCTGTATGATAAGGAATTGGATTTTATCACTAACTCAAAATCAGCTGTTGAGTGGATTAATTCTAATGATGTGGGGAATGTGAATCATCTTCAGTTAATTGCGGATACTCGTGACCTCATCCACTCTTTGGCGAATTCCCGCCTCATCTTCCACCCTAGAACTTCTAATTCGTTTGCGGACTCGCTGGCTAGACGAGGGGCTAGTAAGATGGGTTTTAATCTCATTTGGGATTTTCAGTAGGTCGCTGTTCTGGTTTTTTTGGGGTTTTGCTTTGCTTTTCGCCTATTGTTTCGTGTGTTTTCTCGGTGTTGCTTGGTTGCTTTTGTTGGGTTTTGCCTTTGTTTTCTTTTGTTGTGTGGTTGATGTGATGTTGTGGGTGGCGGGCTTGTGTGTGGGTGTTGGCGTGTTGTTTGGTTGTTGGTGGTTGTTGTTTTGCTGCCTTTGTTTGCCTTTTTGGCTTCTTTAATAAAAATTCTCACTTCTTTAATAAAAATTCTCACTGTTCAAAAAAAAATAAATAAATAAATTTTAATTTTTACAACAAAATGTACAATTTTGATCGACCCAAATAAATTCAAATCACCCCAGTACAACCAGACTCGAATTTGATCAAATTCGATCAAATCAATACAGAGAATGAAAATTGAGAAACATATAACATCAATAGCTAACAAACCTGCTTTCGAGAAGAGACAATGACGGAGGTGCCTTCTAAGCCGAGCAGCTCGGCGATGCTTAAGCCGCTGCCCTGAGTCGAAGCAGTGACGATTGCTACTTTCCCTTCAAATCTTTTTCCGATCTTCGTCTTCACCATTTCTGTGCTGTTTTAACTTTTTTACAATTCAGCTTAGTTAATTAATTTAAATCAACTTACAATTATTCAAAATAAAAACAATGAAGTAAAAGGAGGAGAAGAAAATACCTGGAGTTGGATGCATGTTTGTCTCATCCATTCCAGAGAGTTCAACGGCCGTCTCTCTGCACATAATCTCTATCAATTATGATATTAGGGATGTGAGAAATGTCAGACCAGTTCTCTCCTGTCCCCTTTCTATAACGATTGTTTAAAATAGTACACCAATTTATGCACAAAACTTCCAGCGGTGCCTGAAGAATTTGCTACGGCAATACCTTTAATTTGGGGCAATTTCCAATATCCAATAAACGAAGAGATGAAAACATGATTGTTATATTATCATCTTCATTTCCAAAATCCCACTCTTCCCATTCCTCCATCTCATAAAAATAGAGAGATTTCAATTTGGGGAAAGCAGTAACAGATAAAGATGATGACGACCAAGTAATGTCATCACTTTCTAATCCCAAAAGTTCATTACCCAGCCTTTTCACTCTCTGCATTCTTTGTATATAAATTGATTCAAGAGATGACGCTTTTCCTAATGGAGGCAGTTGCTGACAGTTGATCCATTCAATCAAAGATATTCCTCTCAAATTGGTTAATGACGTCATCCAATTGGGTAACACCGTGCCTGCATACTCTGATATTGTTAACTCTTGTAAATTTGGGGGAGGTTGCAAAGCTTCAAGAATTGCTTCATTGTTCACCAAATCGGACCCGCTGAAGTCTAATGCCAACGTATTAATGCTTTTCTTATTTGTAAGTTGTATTCTCTCCGCCTCACCCACATTTGTCAAATTTCTCAAACCTTTTATACGAAGATATCCTTCGAGGTGGCAAAATTGATTCAAACAATCAATTGAACATGCTTTGCTACTATAATTACTGTCACTCACATGAAATTCTATTAATGTCCTAAGACATGTTAATTTCTCAATTCCTTTGGGCATGTATCTTAGAGAATCAGTAAAATCATTTGCTAAATGTCTTAGGTTGAATAACTTCCCTATTCCTTGAGGTAGTTCCTTAAGATTCTCACAAAAAGAAATATTTAAGGTTTGCAAATTATATAATTCACATAATGTTTCCGGTAACATCTCTAACCCTTCATTTTTACTTAAGTCAAGATACCTCAAATGTATTAGCTTTCCTATCTCTCTTGGAAGTTTTTCAAACCTTATCGGATATAAAGTTTGACAACCAATCATCATATCACAATTGGCAGTACCCGTCATTGCTAATGCCCTTAAGCGTGTATTTTGACCCAAAAACTTAAGCAAGACTCTATCAACTAAATTGTCGCCTAATTCAAATTGAATCAAAAGGCTACATAGTTTTTTGATATTACAAATGGAGATAGGAAATGAACTATTTTCATCAACCATCAAAATTAAATGATGAGCTTTCTCAAAGGAAACGCTAATGCCTAATTCTCCAAAATCTTTGCCTTTCATGGCAAAACATTCATTCTTGGTGAGAAATTGAGCAAAGTCATGTACTATATCATGCATCTTACATCCTTTAATATATATATATATTTTTTTGAAAGGCTATAGTATAAACAAGGGAAAAAACCCCAAAGGAAAGGAAAAGCAACCCACACCAACAATATTACCAATATCATCTTTTATGAACTCTTGGAAGAATGAACGTGTCCCTAAGATGTTAAAATAATCTTCACATATCATCTCCATCTCCTTATTTTGTTCTAAGTCTAAAAATCATGAGCCATCCATAACTTAATCAACTCAGCTTTATCTAATTGGTAGTCCTTTGGAAAGATAGCACAATATGAGAAACATCTTTTGACCATAGGAGGCAATTCATTGACGACACGTCGTTGCGATGTCGGTCAAAAGATGAACATTTAAGTTCGACCTCGCTAGCGCGCGAGTCACAGGGACTAGCACAGCGGCAAGTGAGGGTATCGTTCCGCAGGGAGGTGGGATCCGCCGACTGTTACCGGTTCTAGCTATTATTACAACACTCCGAGAGAACTCGTGTGTTGCGCGTTCGGAAAAGTAAGTAATAATATAAATAAATAAACTAACTACCATAATATATACATGGATAGGATGGAATGGAGAGATGCATAAAATGTGGTGTACACTAGAGAAACGATTCAACCGTAACAATCCTCCTAATTAAGTGCTAGACCCACTTAGTCCCTCAATGTGCAAGTATATCATAGGCTCGTGTCCCCTTAATTTATCTCTAATCTCTCTCGAGTCTTAGAAATCACATCCACACATACAAAGTACACATGAATTCATTAAGTGCCGTGGCACACACATAAGAGCCCTGTATGCCAGCCTAGTGTATCTCTCACTGTCTGGTCATATACAGTGGTTATTTCGTTGGGCATTTAATGCGCAACCGCGTGGGCCATACTACAGCCAATAATTCATTCACAATGGCTAACCAAATATGGGATGGCAACCAAGTGAAAGCATTAAGAATACGAGATACCCATACAACACGTATGTTATATGCTCGTGTCCCCTTAATTAATCTCTAATCTCTCTCGATGTCTTAGAGATTACATCCATGCATAAATGCTTGGATTCATTAAGGACTGTGGGACACACACACGAGCTCTACACGCCAGCCTAGTGATCTCTCAACTTACTGGTCATATGTAAAGGATATCACGCTGGACATGTTAATGTGAACCACGCAATATGTAACACATAGCCTAAATATCATCCACAAGGTGGCTAACCGAGTGAAAGCATTAAGCAATGAAATACCATATAACTACACAAGCACAAGAGGAATTCAGTTTGTCTTAACTCTAGATACGGATTTGGTTTTATCAATCTCCCTAGGATGGCTAAACATGGGAAACAAGTTTACCAAACAACAATGTGCAATAAGTTGGTTGTTATTCATTAAGATCATTCAATATGGGTTAAGGGTTCATTCTCTTGATTTGGAAATTTTCCCTAAATCAATTTATTACCCAATCCGGCCAAGGATGAGCAATTGTGTCTTGATAACAAGACCCATTAAGTACAAGAATATGGAACCCAGGCCAATTTAGCAATTAAATGCCTGAACTGAAACCTTTTCCACTCTTTGGAGCTAAATCTCTAACACTCCAATTACTCTAAACATGGCATTTTGGTCATCCATCAATCAATCAACAATCATGGGAAGTTAAATTACACTACTCCTACATTAAATTACTCTACTCCTAATCCCAATCATGGACACATATCAATTTCAGGCCTCCACACACATGGATATTGCAATTAGAGCTAAATTCATGAAATTAACAAAGAGTGAAACAAAACCCAATCAAATTTAAGAACAAACATACATATATTACACAAGTGTAGGTTTACAAAATCCCCAAATTGATGGTTACACAATTAAGAAAATAAGAAATACAAAGAGAATGAGTAAAAGGAGATACAACCCTTGAAGAAATTCCTCCAAGAGCTCCTTTCCATGCTTGGCTCGAAATTGGTCAAAAACCCCTCCTATCTCCTTGCAATCTACTCTCAATTGTGGTAGAGGAAGTGAAAAACGTGGTGGTGGTGATGTATGGTAGCCTCCCATGGAGGAAAAACCTCCATGGGAGCTTGGATCCTCTCCTTATTTAGTGAGAAAGTGAAGAGACTGCAGAAAATGGAAGAGAGAGAGAGTGGGGCGGAAGAGAGAGAGAGGGGGGTTAGGGATTCTCTAGAGAAGAGGGGATATATATAGTGGGGAGAAAGGTTTAGGTCAGAATTGAGGGGAAAAGACGAAAATGCCCTTAAGTGGCAGATTTTTGGGGGGTATCGCGGATGACTTTCCAGCAGCGCGCACCGTTATGGAAACGGGCATAACTTTCTCCACAAACATCGGAATCACGTTCTTGATGAACCATTGGAAAGAAGACTTCTGGATCTTTCCAACCATATGTAGCACGAAACCCAGTTCGATTGGAGGAGAGAGATATGGCCCCCGCAAGTTGAGCATTCTGTAGGAAACTTTCGTCAAATTTTCCGTCTTGACTTTTGCGCCCTATTCTGCGCCCTAGGGCACAGAATTACAAAAAGTGGGTCTTCTGGTCCCTTTCTACGCCCATTTTTGCTGCCCCTTAACGCAGAACAAGGGCGCAAAACAAACTTTCAAAAATTACACTTTTGCCCCAATATTTCTCTATTTTTGCACTTTAGCCCCTGTGATGAAAAATATCCTGAAACACTTATTTAAAACGTTAAATACCCAGTTTTACCCAGAAAACAAGCATAAAAGATAAAAGTAAGGGGCTACACAACGTGTAGAAATAAGAGTTATCATTCATTATAACTAAGCATTAGAGCACGAAATATATCCTTCTCGAACTCTTTAAGAACCCACATCTCACTATCTAAGATAATTTTCCATTCATTTCTAGTTCTTTTAAAGTGCAAGAGACTACCCATAGTCTTTGCGGCAAGAGGCAAACCCTTACACTTACTTACAATTTCCTTACCGATATCTTCTAGTTCTTTACACTCCAAGTCAGATCTACTAGAAAATGCTAACCACTTGAACATTAACCAACAATGCTCTTCAGTCAACTCCTTAATTGGGATAGCATCAATTGACTCCATCATAAGAGCAACCGTTTGCTTACGTGTGGTAACCAAAATTTTACTTCTAGGAAGACTATTCCTTAGACAATGGCGTAATGGTTCCCATGCATTACGGTCTTCTGTACAGACATCATCTAAGACAAGAAGAAAATTTTTTCCTCTAATGGACTGAGAAATCGTTTGCACACAAGATTCCAAATCAACTAATTCAAAGGCAGGACATTCTAAAGCAACAGCAATAGCTTTAGCAACCTTTAACATCAAATGGATCCGATACACATACCCACATTCTTTTTTCAAAACTCTTTTTTACCTCATTATTGTTATAAACAAGTTGAGCAAGAGTTGTTTTTCCTATTCCTCCCATCCCTACAAGTGAGATGATATGGAGGCCCTCTTTTTCGTTGCTACTCTCACACAACAACTTGCCTACCAAAATATTTTTTTCCTTATCTCGACCAAATATCTTAGACTCATCTATTAATGAGACAGTTTCTACTCGTTGAGGTTGTTCAACACTCCCAGCCATATTAAAATTATACATAGCTTTTTCTTTAGCAATATCAGCTAGACTCTCATTTATTTCTTTTATCTTGACAGCTATGTCATGGTGCAAAACAACTTGTTGAAAACAAAAGCAAGGAGAGAGGAAGAAGGAACATACCTTCTTCTTAAGAGTAAGAGCATTTTCAGCTCTCTGAATTTGCAATTTCAGCTTTGAAGTGTTCCACTCATCCAGTACGTTTTCCGCATCGTAGGATACATCTTTGAGCTTATCTAACCAGACTCTCACACTTTCCTCCTTCACTTGCCTTTGCTCTGCATCAACGGGCACAGCTTGAATGGCTTTGAAATTGCTAGTCAGCCTTTTTACTAGTGTCACTTCTTGTTGAGCAATTGAAGCCAATTGCTCCAAGACAATGGAAACAATTGCATCAGCCATAATTTTGACAGATGGTAATTTGGAATACTGAAATTACAAGACTATGGATAAAATGAGTTTTTGGATGTGAAAATGCTGCCATATGCTTTAGGTTTTTATACTGTGACAAATTGAAAATTACTTGCTTTGAAGATGGTTTAGGTATAATGCTTTGTCCAAGTTATTACTAAAGTATTTTCTTTGAAAAAGCTTACTTCCATCTCCTGAAACATGAATATCATTAGCATTACTGTTGGGCACATTCACTCAAAGAATAAGGATTCCTTTGACTTTACTGCAGAAGTTATAATATTAGAGAATTTATTTAATCTATAAAAGTTCAGAAACCTTTATTCTCTCTCAAAAAAGAAAAAACTATTTTTTTTTAACAGCCGAAATTTATTAAGGCACAAGCCAACAAGCACAACAAGGAAACCACAAGAAGCGAGCCAAAACACCCAGCAAATAACACAAAGGGCGGCCAAAAAAAACCCAGCACAAAGCCCCTAGCCACAACGAGAACAACAAAAGCACAGAAAAAACTATAAAAGCAAAAAACCTAAATTCCTTGTAATCCTAGGGCTAGTTTGGTATTGCTTTTGAAAAGTTAAAATCAGATTATTTTATAATTTAGACATAAAATAATGTTTGGTAAAACTTCCAAAAGTGATTAATTGATAATCTGTCAAGTTTTAACAATGATTTTGAGAAGTAGGTGTGAGGTTACTTTTTGAAAGTGATTATGCAATAATCTATTTCAACATTTAATGCATCTTTTAAAATATCATTATTATCCTTATGAAATCAAGTTAAAATTATTTATATACCTTAATTCATCTCAAATTAAATATTTTATTTAAATATTGATTTGATTTATAAAATCTTTTTAAAATATTTTTATTGTTCTTATGGAATTTATTTTTCCAATTTAAATATTCTACTTAAATATTGATTTAATATATATAATTAATGAAAAAAAAAATGAAATAAGGTCATAAACTCATGTATATTTTAGTCATTGTAACTAATCTCATCACTTTTGCAATAAGATTACCAAACATATGTATACTGCTTTTGAGCTATACTGTAGTTTTAAAAATACAATTAACCAAACATCTGTTGATTAACTTCACAGCTGATTATTCCTTCAGCATAGCTAATAGTGATTATTATAAAAGTTACAGCAATACCAAACTGGGCCCTAGACTCCCCGATTATAAATATTATTTGATTATGATCTAAAAAAATAATGCTACGATTGAGATTCTCAATTTAAGAAAAAAAAAAAATCTGATCAAATGATTAATTAATATATTTTTCCAAAGTAGATACTTTGGGAAATAACATGGATAAGGCCCTATACCAAAACCAGCATTCAAGTAAAACCAGTTTTTGCCTTGCTCTCTAGGTTGAAATATTCCTTAGCTTTCACATTATTCTTTGAGTAATGTATTCTTTCAATAACTTCTTTAGAATAATAGAAAGGTTTTTATTTTTGAAGAAGAGAAGAAGAAACCTTGCTAATTAATTTGTGCTGCAAATCACATAAAGTAAATATGGTGGTTTCTGCTTCTAATTGACATTTATGGATGGTACGGTTTTTATCAAGAAATACTGTCAATTTGTTATTACATGCAACCTTTCTTTGTTATTCCTCAAACTAAAGAGAATTCTGAAATTCATCGAAAACCTTCTATTATTAATGGTTTCGTTTTATAGATGCAAATTGGTTTCGTTTGTGTTTTGCCACCATTTTTAAGAGTTTTAACTGACATGATGTGACATTTTGTACTATTTGATGCATGGTATAACATCTTTCCAATATAAAGAAGTAGAAAATTGGTCATGTACATAATTTTGACTGTCAAAATCTAACTTCTATTTTCATTCTTCATCAAATTTAAGTTGTGATGAGAATCCAAATCTACGTTGCTATGAGAAGAAGAAAAACAAGCTTGTTGTTCCACTGGTAGCATCAGCAGCTGCTGTATTGTTTACCCTCTTAATTGCCTTGGCTATCTGGTTGGGATTCAAAAGAAGAAAAGAACAAGGTACAAAATTCCCTATAAAATGAGAAGGTTTTTTGTAACATTTAAATGTGCTTAACATATTGTGATCATCATATCAGCTTTTGGATACATGAGAAATGATTCATTGGAGTTGAAAAGTTGAAGCTTCGCATATTCAGACATCTTGAGAATTACTGACAATTTCAAGAGGGTTCAGTTGACTTTTTGCCACTTCCCTAAGTCAATGTTTTGATAAGGAAAGAATTAATTATTTGGATTCTGGATTCTGAATTCTTACTTGATCAGTTGACTTTTTGCCACTTCCCTAAGTCAACGTTTTTGATAAGGAAAGAATTAATTGTTTGGATTCCGAATTCTTACTTGATCACTAAGAATACAGAATCGGTTTTAATTAGAAATAAATCTCTTTAAATGGAAATTATTCTCTAATTAATTGGATTTCCTTTATTAAATCAAAAACGTGCTAACCAAGTATTTTCCAACTAAACCCTAGTTTTGTTTTCTATAAAACCGAAGCTTCTCCTTTCAGAAAATTAATTCCGAATACATAGCAGCAGTAGCCAAAATTCTTCTTCTCCTTTTCTGCTTTTTGGTAAGTTTGAACCTGGTTTGAGTTCGTTGAGAGTAGCTTGTGCTTCGCACTTCCACTGTGAAACCGTTGTATCCTGGGAGACAATCGCTATACACATACGGTGTTATATACGGCGAAATCGTCTTAAGGACACCGTGTGAAACACGAGCCTCGGTTCTCCCTAACCGGTTTTCTAACGTGTTGGTTGTGGTGTTTTGCTTTCCGTTTCTACAGGTTATTACCAGATTGTTGATTTCATGGTAACAATTACATGATCACCCAATAACGCCGATCCGTTCCTAGCTAAGCAGTCCGCAAAAGTGTTGCTGGATCTCGGATTGTAGGACACCCGAGTATTGCCAAGAAGACACAAACAATTCCTGATATCATAAATTAAGCTTACATTTGGCCAGTTACCCACTCCTTCAGAATTCACCCAAGAGACAGCCTCCAAGGAATCGCTTACAATGTCTATTTCCTTCCCAAAGAGAGAAGACGAGCTTGAACAAAGAGAGGCTGCTCTGTGAATAGCTAGCAGTTCAGCAAAACTAGAATTTCCAACCCCCACTGATTGGGAAAACAAGCCCAGAATCTGCCCGGAATTGTTCCTTAACACACCCCCGATTCCTGCATTACCAGGATTGCCTCTTACCGACCCGTCAACGTTGAATTTAAGCGCATCACCAGAAGGGGGAGACCATCTTGACACCTTCAAGCATCTAATGGGTTTGCTGTCAGAACAACTCTCCTTCAAATTCAGCAACATTGTGGAAATAGGGGTCTTGGAACCTCTCCCAAAATGCTTGAACCACCACGCTACGCGAAATTTTACCATGTCAGAGGCCTGGGTAATGGAAGTTTGCGTGTCTCTGAAAATCAGCTGATTTCGAGCCTCCCAAATTGTCCAACATACTGCACAAAAAAGAGAATTCCAAGCACGGCCATACTTCAACTTTGGGCATAAACCAGACCAGTTGTGGAACCACTCCAACATCGAATTGTTAGCACAACATAAGACATCCCACCAGTTCATACAGGCAGTCCATAAGGTCCACGACCAAGAGCAATGAAGGAACAAATGGTCAACAGTTTCTTCCTCTTTTCTACAAACCAAACACAGGCTAGAGGCTGAGGGGTCATACCCAAAACTTTGCATCACTTTCTTCACCATAACCCTACCTCTCAAGAGTTGCCAAATAAAGATTTCGATCTTCGAAGGGCAAACTCCTTGCCAGATCCTTTTGTGGTTTTACTGACGTGCACATCTGTTTATGTATTTATTCTGATTTGGGCTATGTTCATGTGCACACGCTCGTCCATGTGGCACATCGGAGTGTTGGGTTAGAAAACTCTATTTCATTGTTCAGACTAATACTTGTTAACTTAAACCTTTTGGTTTAGTGATAACCGACCATTTCAATAATGTAGGATTGGAGTACCTGCACCACGGATGTAAGCCACCAATGGTCCACAGAGACATTAAGCCCGCAAATATCTTATTGAATGAAAAATTTGATGCTAAATTAGCTGATTTTGGACTCTTGAAAATCTTCATGGAAAGTGGCACACACATGTCAACTGTTGTTGCTGGCACTCCTGGCTATCTTGACCATGAGTAAGTATTTCATCCTTGGTAACTTATCAAGTTGAAAATTCCAACAAAAGATAATAAGAAACAAAAGCGAAGCAAACGCAAAAGGAAGTAAGGAAATAATAGTTGGAATTATAGGAGACAGATCACAGAATAATTGGTTTTCAGAAGTATGTATTTAATGTTCCTAAGTATGTTTATGCAGGTATTATGTAACAAACCGGTTAAATGGAAAAAGTGATGTCTATAGTTTCGGAGTTGTTCTTCTGGAGATTATAACAAGCCGTCCTGTGGTAAAAAAAGGTGAGGATGAAAATGTTCACATATGACATAACTCAGTGGGTTATCGACATGCTTGGAAATGGGGATATTACAAATATTGTTGATCCAAGTTTAGTGGGAGATTTTGAAACCAATTCTGCCTGGAAAGCTGTGGAACTAGCACTCGCTTGTGCATCACATGTTTCATCAATAAGGCCAACCATGAATGATGTGGTGACGGAATTAAAGGAGTGCTTGGCCATGGAAACAGCCCGAAAAAAGAATGATCGTGGCTCTGAAGCTAATAGTGTACGGGAAATATTTACTATGAACAACATGGATACTGCATTTAGTACTCCCCGTGCAAGATAGTGTATAGTATACAGAATTCAACAGCTTTACATATATAAATGAAATATAGAACTTATCATTTTAAACATTTGATAGTCCACTTTAATTGTACATTATTGATCAGTGAAAGAACAAATAATAACACTACATTCCTCGATTTTTAACTCTCTTGCAAAAGATGATAATAAAAATATTATTGATCCAAGTTTAGAGGGAGATTTTGACATTATTTCCTCAAAGAGGGCTGTGGAATTGGCAGTGACATGTGCATCTCAAACTTCAGCGAAAAGGCCAACCATGAATGAAGTAGTGACTGAATTAAACGAGTGCTTGGCCTTGGAATTGGCTCGAAAAAGCGATGGCTGTGGTGCTGATCAGTCTATCGATCCAAATGATATGATGACCGTGAATTTGGATACTGAATATACTACCCCAGCAAGTTACAAATGAATGTATTATAGAATTGCACCATCAAGATAGGCTGAGAAGACCAAAAAGCTGTATGCGATATATGTACATGTACATTGTTTGATCTCGACAAGTGTTGACAGACCTATTATAATTAATATAATCTTATAAATTTGTACTACTTAAAAAATTAAAAAAAAATAAAAAAAATAAAAAACCTATCTTCCAACGCACGCATTCAACACGGATGAGCACCACATAAGGTCAAACAGTGATCTTATCACCCATAATAAGTTAGATCGAGTTTGACCATGAATATTTTTTGTATAAATTAATGTATGAGATTAGACATGGTTTAGTTCTTCTAATTAGGATAGTCAATGATAGGAAAAAGAAGATAATTAATAAGTCTACCTCTCCAGCTCATGAATAATTTAATTAATGCATGCAAGTTGCTTCTTCTGCGTCAAGAGTACATTATCTTTGAGGTCAGTCAACTGGTAAAAAACAAAAAGGTTTGAGGCTCTGAGCTCTCTTGAGTTTTCAAAAATCCCGTGATAGTAGGAATCAATAATCTTTATGTTACTTTACAGTAAATAATATATTATGCTTTGTTTTTTAACTACTAATCAAAGTCAGCATTTATACTAAGGACATATTGGACAGGGGTTTCTATCCCCTGTAATGAGAGTTGCATTATGGGTCGTGCTTGCCCTTATTGATCTCGCTAGATCTCGATAAACCCTTGACTTGATGGGTGTGAGATTTCACAAAAAAAAAAAGTACGCATTTATACCATCAAACATTAACAATTAATCATCAATTATAACCAATGATGAAATGTGGGCTGTTCATATCAAATCAATGATCTGTATAGAGTATAGACTATTTTTTTTTTTCTTTTCTTTTTGCTCTTTAAATTGCACTCGGTCCAAGCTGTAAAGATAAGAGATTGATCATGTGATTAAAATTCAGCATCATCAAGGTTTTTGTTTCCCGCCATTTACAACAGAATAGCTGAGTCAGCATGGCCAGGTCAGCTATTCTGTTACTCAGCTATTCTGTTGAGAAAGTCAAAACGTCTTCCATGAGAAAAAGGCAGCAAAAAGAAGTGATGCGATCTGGACCATTAAAAGCAATCTCATCATCAATCATAAAACAGATTTTGTTAGAATCTGAGAATCATTTTTGTGTATATAGACTGGTCTGTAACCATCTAGCTAGATCATTAAGGAAAATCAATGAAAAAATTTATTCCTCTGTTCTCTCTGAAAACAGAGCTTTGCTCTTGTTGATTACTTGTCTTAATTAGTTTCTTTATGGTATCAGAGCTTCGATGATCAACAGCCATGTATTCGTCTGCTGCATCAGATCAAGAAGACTCAATTTTTTATTTATTTATTTATTTATTTTTAAATTATGCTTTGTTCTTTAACTACCGATCAAAAATCCCCTTATATACCACAAAACAGTTATATATATATATAGTCAATCAATTATCACCAATAATGACAAGCATTTCTTTCCATAAATAAATAATGACAAATGCATTGTCCCATTGCAAGATTCTAAGATTTGAAATTTTTTTTTTTTTTTTTTTTTAACTATTATAATAAATTCTGACACCCAATCGGTTAGAGATCTACCGAGACATGTAGAGATCAAACAATACATATACGACTCAATTTATACTCTTATATAGGTGATATGTTCTCCAACAACACCACATGTTTGTAAAATGCTGTGATAGGACTCAAATCTTCCATCACTAATATTGAATGGGACAGCACTACCGCTTATATATGCTAAGAGGTGACATGCAGATTCCAGGATTGGATGTTGGCCGGCTGTCTAAAGTTGTCATTATAAAGGGTCAACTTCATGATTCACTGCTATGTATATGTTATTGGCTGATATCCAGCTGTGAATATTCCTCTTCGTTATCACTCTTTCTGTATTATATACTCTGTACAAACATTCAGTATGTAACTAGAGGCATTTTTAATTCTAAATCACTCGATTTATCATTTAATTTTTCTTCTTTTTAATTATATTTAAGCCGAAGGTTCATATTAAAATACAATATATATTGAATATCGTTTTAATTTTCTATTTTTCGTTCAAGTAAAAACTTTGTATAATTTGATGAATCTGATTGTTTGAGTAATTGATGTGCATGTAATTGCTTGCAGTTTTATGTCAGATTATTTCTCTCTTATAAGCTTATTGTATTGGGTACTAGTTAGGTAAACTGCGTAAGATCTCTTGTTGTTTGAACAACAGATGAATTCAAGTCATATCGTCTACTCCAGAGAACGGAAGGATTTGGTTTAATAACTTATTTTCAGCTTGAATAGAGTAGTCAATTTTTTTTTGTGATAATTACCCCGGTGGCCATCGAATTGATGACACACTATCAAAATAACCATTGGATTGGAAAGTTGTTCCAAAATGACCATTTTTGGCGAACTTTGTGACACTAATGGCCATTCCATCCAATTCCATCTAATTCCATCAAATGAGTGACATTTTGGTAAATAAAGGGATACCATTAATTTATTTTAAATGTTTTTTGGAAATCAAATTTTCTTTTTCGAAAAGAATAATTATATTTAGTGTGTGTAAATATATATATATATATATATATATATATATATGGATATCAAATGAGAATAATAATAATAATAAAGGGTTAGTGATTTCTAAAGCAACTGATTTGGTGAGGCAGTCCCTAAATGACCATTAATTTTTCAAAATGGCTCAAACTAGTTATTATAATTTATAATTTCAGGACGTTCAACCACATCCATATGTTTTAATAAGTTCAAATGTTATATATATATATATATATATATATATATATATATATATATATTCGGAAATTATCCTATCAGTGCATCCTGATAGAATTATATAAGGATATTGAATGTGAGCCACTCGTTTTACATACTTTGACTTGGTATGTATACACTTGTCAAATCACTGTTATAAATGAGTGGCTCACATTCAATATCCTGATAAAGTTATATCAGTGCATCCTGATAGGATCGGGACCGTATATATATTTCTTTTTTAAGAAGATTAAGGTTACAAAATCTAAAAAATCTAAAAACAAAGAAGAGACACGTGTATTCAGGGATGTACCCTTTCAAGGGCTAGGGTGGGCTCACCCTAGCCAATCTTGATTTTTTTTTTAATTTTTAATTTTTATTATTTTTAAGTTTGAAATTTTAAAACATATCATTGTGTTATTGCGTAATCTCAATATACTCTTTATATTTGCAATATTTTTTATTTTTTTTCAAATCAATTAATAGTTGTAATAGACTTGTTAGATTAATGGGAGACAACTCGCTTTAATCTTGAAAATATTCTTATCAAAATTTAGTTCAATTTCTTTGTCAATATAAAAATTTGATCTTCAACTTAGATATAATTTCATAAGTTATATGAATTTCAATATTTGTTATTTTGAAATTTTAGAGTTAATCTAATTTCAAACTTATGGTACAAAAATTAAGTGCATCATTAAGGAAATAAAAATTTAACTATATAATTGTTTATCATCTTTTGGTGTCTTTTATGACTTAATATTATATAAGTCATTATTCAAAAAAAAAAAAGATATTTCATCATTCGAATAAAAATTATAAATGATGGTTTTTCTTTTAATTGGTCTATCTATTTAGAAATTTGTATTTTTTTTTTAATTAGTAAAATTTTATCGGGTATTGAGGTTTAAAGAATTTTATTCTAGCCCACCCTATCATCCATTCCTGGTTACGTCCCTGCGTGTATTGATCTAAACCATTTCTCTTGTTTTTTGAAAAGAATAATTATATTTAGTGTGTGTAAATATATATATATATATATATATATATATATATACACACACACTAAATATAATTATTCTTTTCAAAAAAAAAAAAAATTCCAAAAAACATCTAAAATAAATTAATGTCATCCACTTATTTACCAAAATGTCACTTATCGAAAAAATTGATTTCCAAAAAACATCTAAAATAAATTCATGGTATCCCCTTATTTACCAAAATGCCACTCATTGGATGGAATTAGATGGAATTGGATGGAATGGCTATTAGTGTCACAAAATTTGTCACAAAATTTGCCAAAAATGACTATTTTGGAACAACTTTCCAATCCGATGTCCATTTTGATAGTGTGTTATCAATTCGATGGTCACCGGAGTAATTATCCTATTTTTTTTTTTTAGAACAGCGAGATTTATTAGAAGAACAAAAGCAACGGGCAGGAGCCCAGGCAAAGGCCAACAAACTACAAAACAAAAACAAGCAAAACCATGCAAAGCAAGCAACAAAAACAACCCCGAGCATACCCAAGAGACACCCCAAAAACAAAGCAAACCAACAATACGCAACAAAAACAGAGTGAAACAGAGCGGACCCCGCTAAAAACAAAAGCCAAACCCAACTAAGAGGCAGGAAAAACAAGGGCTAGGACTAGGACTAGAAAACTCAAAATTCACCCCAGTCGAGGAAGTCCCCAGCCATACTAGAGCCCAACTTAGCAAGGGAATCCGTAAAATCATTGGAAGCTCTCGAGTTAAAAACAATCTCGACCCTACGAAGACAGCCTAAAATACTCCTAATATCGTAAATAAAATTGACAATGGAAGACAATGTAGAATTTCCAAGTATGAAACATACCCATGTGATAAATTCAAACTTAAGACCAAATTAATTAAAATATTTTTATTAAACTAAGGATTTCATGCGTAATTAGGATGACATTGCGACTTCTATTAATCTCTTTCTTTGGAAGATTTAAATATATATATATATATATATATATATAGTCTTTCTATTATCAGTTCGAACTGATATAAAATATATCAGTTCCTTGCATGTGAACCATTGGATTTAAAAGATGCTTTGATAAGTGCATGCAGCCAAGTCAAAGTATTTAAATCCAATGGCCCACATACAAAGAATTAATATATCTTTTGTCAGTTCGAACTGATAATAGAAAAATTGTATATATATATATATATATATATATATTACAAAGAGTATTATAATAAATTCTAACACCAAATGGTCAGGTCAAAGATATATTGAATCATGCCGAGATTAAAAAATACATGTTCGTCCCGGACCTGAATTAAATATTGCTGTAATTAATATTCTTGCTTTGACTTTATGTGCTTCAATATAAATGAATGTAAAATATATTTAATAATCATAACAAGTCAATGGAGAAAACTACATCACCAGAAAGTCACATCACCAGAAGAACTAGTTCTCAGAAATAAAATATAATAATTAACAAAATCAATATCTTTGACTATAATTGCTCAAATATTACATTAGCACTCATCCTTTATTTAGCTGAAAAAAGAAACGAAACTCGGAGCTGGCCATGGAGAATTTAAAGAATTTCTTCTATGCATTATTGCTTTTTGGTTTTTCTCTTGCAATATTGGTTTCTGCTCAGGATCAATCAGGTTTGAACTTCAAAATCTTTCCATAACATTCCAAACAAAAATGTAAAAACAAATTAATCATTTTTCACAAGGTAGCTTATTAATTGTTTTTTCTTCCTGTCAGGATTTATTAGCATAGATTGTGGGATACCATCAGCTTCTGGATACAACGATGAGAATACAGGCATTCAGTACATTTCAGATGCAAACTTCGTCGTATCCGGAATAACCAAGAGCATTCCACCGGAATTCCAAACAAATTCACTTGAAAAACAATTCTACAATGTCAGAAGTTTTCCTGAAGGTAACAAAAATTGTTACACCCTAAACCCTGCACAAGGAAAAGATGGTAAGTATTTGATTCGTGCTCGATTCATGTACGGAAATTATGATGGAACAGGCAGTGTGCTACAGTTTGATCTGTATCTTGGAGTTAATATCTGGGATACGATAAAACTCGATAATACTTCCAGTATTTTTACCACGGAGATCATACACGTTCCTTCAACAAATTATATATATGTCTGTCTTGTTAATACTGGACTCGGTACACCTTTCATTTCATCACTTGAACTTAGACTTCTGAAAAATTCAACTTACGAGACTCAGACTCTGTCCGAATCGCTCGTTCTCCTTCGAAGATATGATCTAGGTTCTATCACCAATCGATCTGTCAGGTATAGTATTGTGTATAAGTATTGAATTTATTCCTTAACAATATATAGTACTCTTAGAACATCATTGTAATAGGATTCATTTGCATTCTTTCTTCAGGTTTAAGGATGATATATATGATCGAATCTGGATGCCGAAAAACTTCGAGGGCTGGAAAATCCTGAGCACGTCCCTTACTATTGATGCTGAAAATCCGAATATTTTCCGACCATCACCAGCTGTAATGAATACTGCTGTGACACCGGAAAATGTTAGTGAAAGCTTGAGTATGTTTTGGGATCCCCCAAATCCAACTTCTAAATACTATGTATACTTGCACTTTGCTGAAGTTGAGCTCCTAGTCAACCAGACCAGAGAACTCAATGTGTCTGATCTGAGTGGCAAATTTGGCGGTAAACCTTTTTCTCCAGATTACTTATATTCAACAACTAACAACAATGTTGTACCGTTAATTGGAGAAAGAATCCAGATTACGATCTCCAAAACCAGTAGATCGACCCTTCCACCGATTCTCAATGCCATTGAGATGTACATGGTTCAAGATTCATCCCAGCTGCAAACAGACCCACATGATGGTATGATTATTAAACATATTATTTTTCTATCCATAAATGTACATGTTAATGTGTTAGAGAACCCATATGCGAAACTCAAGAAATGAGATGAATCCTACATTGAAAAAACACATAACGAGAGAATGGTAATATAGATTAGTCTTTTCGGTTGTAAGGTTATCCACCCATATAACTACTAATTCTCATTAAACACATAAAAATATCCCATGTATTGAAAATAAACAGAAGGACTCTATCTAATATCTCGAAAGAATAAAAGTACTCTTATTTGAAATTTTACAGTTGATGCAATAAAGAATATAAAATCAGTATATGGAGTGCAAAGAAACTGGCAAGGAGATCCATGTGCCCCACAAAATTACTGGTGGGATGGTCTTAATTGCAGCTACGAGGCTAACAATTTTCCGAGGATCATATCATTGTAAGTTCTTGCCCTCAAATAGCCATTTTGATTAGTTTTCCTAGGCACATCATCTCTTAGCACAGGTGGTTGTACAACTCCTCCTCTTCCACGTCAATAGTTGTGAGAGGGAGGAAGGGGGGGCCGGGTTTTGAGTTCCACCACGCACATTTTACAAGAGTTTTCTCCCCAATGTCGTGGGTGTAAATATCTTCGGTACTTTGCTAACATTTATTCTTTAATATTTCAATTGAACCTTGAATTAGGAACTTATCTTCAAGTGGATTGACTGGGAATATAGCTCCATACTTTGCCAATCTCTCATTAATACAGTATCTGTAAGTATTCAATCTCACATTTAAATTAAAGCTATATTATATTCATCTTCTTTCCTCTTACATTAAACAAACTTGATACAGGGATTTATCAAACAATAGCTTAACTGGAACAGTGCCTGATTTTTTATCCCAGTTACCCTCTCTGAAAGTCCTGTAAGTTGTACTCTGTATCTAGGAACTTATTATAAATTAAGACCGGCACAGGTTTTAAAATTTTTTTGATTGGACAAATAATAGAACCATTATTAATTCATGTTTGATCTAACATTACCCAGAAACTTAAAAAGTAACAAGCTCACAGGTTCACTTCCAGCTGATCTCAAAGAAAGGTCAATAAATGGATCACTAGCATTAAGGTAATTGCCCTGTACTTGTAAACCATTAAACAATTATGTGTCACAAATTACCTTGATGAAGTATATATATATATTTGTTGAGGTAATGCTATTTTTTCAAGCCTTACTAATATTGTGTTGATTCAAGTGTGGAGGAAAATCCAGATATTTGTTTGTCCGATCCGTGCAAATTATTAAAGAAGAAAAACAAACTTGTTGTCCCAGTAGTAGTGCCAGTTGCTGCAATCACCACAATCCTAATTGCATTGGCCATTTTTTGCATTCTTAAAAGGAGAAAAAAACAAGGTACTTGACTATGAACTTATAATGTACACAATGCTCATGATTTCTTGTAATTTGATAATCCATTTTTATTTACTAATCAAACTTGTTATGGCATTGTTAGTTGTCGGGAATAAAGTGGAATCAGAATTAGAAAATAAGAACAATTATTCATTTGCTGCCAACAATCGCCAATTTACATATTCTGATATTGTGAGAATTACCAAAAACTTCGAGAGAATTCTTGGGAAAGGAGGATTCGGACCAGTTTTTCATGGCTGGTTGGATGACATACAAGTCGCTGTGAAGATGCTTTCTTCGTCATCTGACCAAGGATACAAGGAATTCCATGCAGAGGTATGCAGATAAAGTACTAATTGAATGAAAAATGTTGATGGAATTCGTATTTCTTGTGATTAAACATATGCGGCTTTAATTGACTCCAGGTTAAGCTTCTTATGAGAGTTCATCATCGAAACTTGACCAGTCTTGTTGGATATTGCATTGAAGACACCAATATGGGGCTTATCTATGAGTACATGTCTAATGGAACCTTGCAAGAATATTTGTCAGGTCACTTGATTTAAATTACTACTATTATATATGAGTTAATTTTAATATAAATTACACAAGAACAGATAGAGAGTTACGTTGCACTAACATTTTTCATGGATTCAGGTAAAATGCATATATCTTGAGTTGGGAAGACAGAATGCGAATAGCGGTAGATGCAGCACAAGGTTTGTGTTATAAATGATCGTAGAACACATCATCAGCATAAGTACGTGTATAAGTATTTTGTTAAAATTTGTAATGCATGCAGGATTGGAGTATCTACACAATGGTTGTAAGCCATCTATAGTCCATAGAGATGTCAAGTCTTCCAACATCTTATTGAATGAAAAACTACAAGCCAAGATTGCTGATTTTGGCCTGTCTCGAATATTTCAAACTGAAAGTGGTGCTCATATATCCACAGTTGTTGCTGGTACTCCTGGCTACCTTGATCCTGAGTAAGCACTTGTTTGCATTTTGGTATTTTATCAACAAATAGTTTTCGAAAACAACTATGGAATTAGCTCATTTAGTCCTTCCTCTTAGTTGTATATATCCTTACACGAGGCATATATGAGACAATTTTCCTATCTTGTCTTGCAGGTACTATATATCTAATTGGTTAAACGAAAAAAAGTGATGTTTACAGCTTTGGAGTTGTTCTTTTAGAGATAATAACAAGTCGACCAGTGATCATAAAAGGTCCCGATGAAAATGTTCACGTAAGTCAGTGGGTTAGTTCCATGCTTGCAGAAGGAGACATCAGAAATATAGTTGATCCAAGTTTATCAGGCGATTTTGACAACAGTTCTGCCTGGAAAGTTGTGGAACTAGCACTGGCTTGTGCATTGCACTCTTCCATGGAAAGGCCAACCATGACCGAGGTTGTGACAGAATTGAATGACTGTTTGGCCATAGAAATCGCTCGAAATGACAAAGGCCATAAAAATAAAACTAAAGGTCCTAGAAGAATGGTTACCGTTAACGTGGAGTCTGATTTTTCTCCCACAGCCAGATAGTTGAAGTATAACAATCTAAGCAAGATAGTTGTGTCTCATATGTTTTTATTTTTCATTCTTGTTTAAATTCTAGTATAGAAAATAATTTTACATTTCTTCTTTTATGGCAAAATGTATTGTACCATAATTAATTGTTGTGTCAAAATTATAATTTCAAGCAGCCTCCAAATAGAATAACACAACTATTGCAACCTATTCTCTTCTAGCTACCAAGTGCTATATGTTTTTATATAACACCCTTTTATATTATCTAAATTAAATCTTTCAAAACATCTTTCAGAATTTTGTTTGTAATACGAGGGTTTTTCTTTTTTTCTTCGAGTTGGACTTGCATTTTCTTTCCCACAAAATTTCTTGAAGAGAAAATTTCTAATTACAACCGTTTCATTTATGACAATGAAGAACATTGAAACAAGGCCCATAAGGCTAGAGATTTGCTTTTTCTTACCTTATAATTAATTAATCTTTGTAAACAAAACATTAATTGCATAGAGCATCTTCAATGCTATTATCGGGTTGGTGCACTTTCTCACAGGGTTGGCACTAGGCTAGGGCCAGGGCACTAGGGGTGCCCGCCTAGGCCTCTGAGGACATATTTTTAGTTTGAGTAGCGATATTTGCATCACTCAAAAACGGTATATACATCCCAAATTAGTACATTTTTAAAATTTCAATATTACCCTGGACTAAAATGACTAAAAAATACTAAATAGTTTGTAAGTACACCCACAATTTTTTTTTTTGAAAGATAAATTTCATCAAATTATTTCCTTGTATTTGTTTAATTTTAATCTATTTAGTATAACCCTTTTCTATTTTTTCAAACCCTAACTTCTCTTCTAAATACAAATTGGAAAATCGGGTTGTAGCACCGGTCAAGAGATAACCGCGAATTCGAAAAGTCTCCTCAGTTCACAAAATGTAGAAATCCACACTATTATGATTTTTCTCTACCTCTAAACCACTCTTTTTTTTTTTTCATCCGTATCTGTGTGCTACACACACTGGCAACACTTAAACAACAAAAAACATTGTTTTTTTGCTTTGTCTTCTCTTTTTTTTTTTTAAAAAAAAAAAACAAAAAAACAAAAAATCTTATTAGTTACTGCCATCGGTCTTTGGCAGCAAAGTCAATTGTCTTCTTCTTTTTTTCTTTTAAAAAAAATTCTTTTTTGTTATTTTAATCTACATTTGTATAAAAAAAAAAAGAAGAAGAAGAAGCTCAAAACCTAACATATAATTTATGTATTTAATTAAGAGTTAGAAATTATTATTTTTTGAAAAAAAAAATATATTAAAAAAAATTGATTAAATAATAAAATAGGTGTAGTTAGGATGTAGTTACAAAAGTACAATACAATAAAAATAACGAAAGGGTATTTTTGTCATTAAGTGGGATTTATTTACAAACTAGAGTTTTTTTTTTAAAAAAAATTTTAACGGGGTGTGCTTATGAAAGGGATGTACATACAATTTATTTATAAATGGTTCAAATATCGCCACCCTTATTAATATTATTGGTGGTTTATTTCCTGATAACTTAAACTTTTGGATTTAGAAATCAGTGAAATTGTTAATCGATAACCTAATCAAAACAGTAGCATTAAACGCTAATGATTTGCGTTGTTAAACTTTTTTTTTTCGACAAATTGGCAGTAGTAGGCAATTAACCCAGCTCACCATGTTTGCATGCCATGAACCATTGACTTGGTCAATCAGCTTGTGTGTCCTGGTTCCATACGTGTATAGTTGAAAGAGTTGAGGCGGCAAAATATTTTTTTAGAGATTATAGAGATGAATTGAAAAACTCTCTCAGAAACCCTAGTAAACATTTCTCATTATTTTCCATCAAAATAATAACGGTAAAATAAAAGAGGAGAGACCGTGAAATAAAGGTTTTATGATGATGGTCATAAAATTGATACGTACTTTTACATTAGATAATTACATTAGAAATGACAATATGTATGTATTTACTTTTCTTTTGTCGGTGTGGATTTATATTCAAAAGAAAGGCCGATGAGTCTCTAAATTCATGTTTCCAAGAAAATTTAGAGGATTTTAGAGAATTGGTTGCTCCCACCCATCCTCTAAAATGTTGTTTCTAAGAAAAAATTTAGAGAATCTCCACTCCATTCTCTAAATTTAGAGAATCATTTCCAATCCTCTAAAACCAATTTTTAACATTTTTTATTCCAATTATATCCTTTTAACTTTTTCATTAAATTCAATTAATATATAATAAAATTTAATTTATACATTTTATTAACATAAAAATTATACCATTAGAAATGTCTCATCTAAATCTTTAAAATGAGTCCAATATTGAATATTAATTAATAATTTTTTATTTACCATACTTTATCATTTGGGCAATCTCTTATTACAAATTGATAATTATAAGTTAGTAATAAAATAAAAACCAAAACATAGTATTAAAATAATAAATATTAATATTAAAAATTACAATAACATAAAAACATTAAAATAAGGATAGAAAAAAAAACAAAAAAACAAAAAACTTAAATAATAACAACATAACATATGATAATGTCGAGATACATTAAAATTTTGGAAAGCCATCCAAATGACTTCTATATCCACCCGAAAATGATCCTCCTTGTATTTGGGAATTGTGAGTGTTTTTTTTCTAAAATTTGCATCTTTTTTCTTCGAAAAAATTCACGTTCGTTGGGATTTTTAATAGAATCCAAATATATCATTATAATTTTATTCTTTTCACGTTCACGTCGAATCACATCATGTTCATGTAAAATCTCTAATTTTGTTGGCTCATTTTGAGCTTGTAACACTTGGAGTTGACCATAGCAACAAAGTTTGATACAACAATATGTTGGTTGAGAAAATTAGTTGAAAAGTATTTTAGTACATACAAATTAGTTATTATAAATTCATGCATTAATAAAACATTATATTTAAAATATATATATATAAAAGCAAAATACAAATGTTATTATAAATAATATTTGTTAAAATTTAATTGAACAATAATTTATTAAACAAACTAAACAATAATAATGAAAATATAAGTTATTTTAAGATATAAATAGAAATAGGGATAGAGATAGAGATAAAGATAGAGAGTGGGGTGGGAGTAAAAAAATTTAGAGATGGAATTTGGGAGGAATATTCCCTTTTGGTTCTCTATTTTAGAAATAGAGATAGAGAATGGGTGGGATATGCTCTAAAGCAAAAAAAAAACTCAAAAATACATAATAGCATAGGAGATGCTCTTACGTAAATTATTTTACAAAACAATCCCATTTACTTCGTGAATTTTTGTTTGAATACATAAATATAAAAAATTTGTGCTTTTGTTGATTACATTTTTTTTTTAAGGTGGGTTATGTTTGTTATATACGGATTTAAGAAATTCAAGGAATATAATTATCATCAACTTCAGAAGATTTTGGTTCCCTTAAAATTAACCCGTAAAGGGCTCCATATGGTTTAGCAATTACTGACATTGTTAATCAATAATCTAAACAAAACAGTAGCATTAAACGATCTAATGATGTGCAATATTGTTAAAATATATATATTTGACATTGTAGTTTTTATATATTTGGACCCGTCAAATCAAAACACTTTGCAATTTGGACACGCCAAAACCAAATGAACCATTTGGAGTGACAACAAATTAATTTGAACATATGAACTAATTGGCAGTAGTAGACAATTAACCCAGCTAATTAGCATCAAACTCCATGAAGTACGAAATGATAGCCATCCATGTTTGCTTGACAGTTGACATGAACCATTGACTGTCCTGGTTCCGTACGTTTATAGTTGGAAGAGTTTATCGATGTTTTGAAGGATATTAAATTAAACTGTCCTGTGGCCAACTGGAAAATGACGTGGCCAACTTTAAACCATTCATTTTACGTACGAGTAGATGAGATGGAACCAAAGGTACACTTGACCTGGGTGATCAATGACTCAATTCCCCATTTACTATCATAAAGTAAATGATAACTGACAAATTTAGTACAACTAGTTACTGCAAATCTTAGTACTACTAGTTAAATATTAATCAATGAGATAATTCGACATTTATGTTCTTACATGGTAACGGTATTGTAACATTATTTATGTTTTCTTTTCACCTTAATTATTTGTTTATCTATATAAATTAGTTTTTCGCATTGCAGTTATATATTTTGACCGGTCAACTCACCACAGTTTACAATTCGGATCCACCAAATGAACCACTTTGGGGTGGTGACGTGGGGTAAGCAGTACTGCAGTGGGCTAAGCATCAGACCACGAGGAGGAAAAATGACAACTATCCAAGTTAGCAATAAAGTTGCAGGAGAGGACTACAACTTGTAAATTGACTTGAATCAGGGGCGGAACTCGAAATCTAGATTTGGGGGCGGGGACAAATTACAAAATGTTAAAATTATTAGAATTAATATGTAAAATAAATATTTTAAATATTTTTTAAGAAAATCTTTTTAGCTATATTTTTTTTTTTCCGTGGGCCAAAAGAGGTCCATGGCCCCCTGGCCTCCATAGAGGTCTATCTCCGACTTGAACCATGACTCCATGAGGTCTTCTCTAATGACCATGGTGCGTCCTGTAAGCGTTTTTCATTTGCTATTTCGAAGAAAAAAAAAAAACGAAAATGAAAACAGTGTTTTTTGTTTCCATTTCAAAATCTAAAAACGTGTCAGGTAGCATATATTGAAAGCTGTATTCCATAAATAAAAACACACAAAAAACGCGTTCTATAGGTTAACCGAAAAATATCAAAATTTGACAATAATTGATCCAAAATATAAAAAATTGTCATTAAGTAATAAATTATTAGATATTTATTATTAGATAAACTTGATTAAATATTAAATAAAAAAAATAAGATAAGTCAGACAATGATTAACAAAAAATTGTTGAAGATTTTGTTGGGTGAATTGTAATAGGTATGAAATAAAATTGAAAATTTGTGTTGTAACTTGTAAAAAAAAAAAAAAGGAAGAAGAAAAAAGGAAAACAAATAATAAAAAAAAAAATGAGCTAGATTGGCGGCACCAAGGCCAACAGAGGTGAGATCCAGATCGGCGTTGCCGGAGGAGGATCTCACCTCATCCGGCCTTGGAGGAGCAGATTGGAGAAGAAGAAGATGAAGAAAGAAGATAAGAAGCAGTCAGTCGTTGAAGGAGAAGGAAAAAAAAGAAAAAAAAGAATAATGTGTATTTGTTTGAAAAACAAATTGAAAAACAAATTTAAGTTGTTTTCCGTATTTTTCAATTTTAACACCGGTTTTGTTTTTGTTTTTTGAAAACAAAATGAAAAATGCTTAACTAACGCGAATTCGAAATCGTTTTCAGAAAACAAAAACAAAAACACCCTTAAAAACACCTACCAGACAGCCCCTTATTATATTCTTTAATTTGTTTAGAAAAAATATTTCATGAAACTGTCTTTGTTGATTATAACCTTACAATTAATAGCACTATATCTAATTTGATCATATCTTTCTTGCCCATTGGTATTTGTAGGTTTCATTAATATAGACTGTGGAGCGAGTGAAAATTACAAGGACAAGGAAACTGGTCTATTTTATGAGTCGGACACAACATATATAGATACTGGAGAACCTCATGAGATAGTCCCTGTTTTCTCCGATAAAACTTATCCTAGACAGCAACGATATAATTTGAGGAGCTTTCCTCAAGGAAAAAGGAACTGCTACACACTGAAACCGAACCGAGGTGAAAACAATAATTATTTGAGTATGGGAATTATGACAACAAAAATAAGGTCCCGAAATTTGACCTATATCTTGGTGTAAATAAATGGACAATGGTGTCTTCAACAATAACAATGCGTGAGATTATTCACGTACCCTCAGTGGCCTATATAGATGTCTGTCTTGTGGACACAGAAGACGGAGTACCTTATATTTCAGCTTTGGAACTACGACCTGTTGACAACTCCCTTTATTGAAATCCAAATGGTGCACTCCGGAACATTTAAGGTGCATTTGGTACGCGAGATGAGACGGGACAACTTTCTCTTGTCCTGCATTTGGCGCGCTATTAGCATGGGACGGGACGGGACAAGGTGGGACAAAAAACCCAAAAACTTGTCCCACCCAAATAGGTAGGCCAGACTTGTCCCATGCATGGGACAAGTCTGGAAAAGACAATTTTGCCCTCAAATCTTCCAAAAATTACAAAAATACCAACTATAAAATAAATCTCAAAGCTTTTTTTCTCCTCTCTCATTCTCGTCTCTCTCTCTCTCTTCCTTCTTTCTCTCAACGAAACTCATCTCTCCCTCTCAACTGTTGCTGCAATGGCCGTCGGCGAGGAGCGGACCCCGACGAATGACGCGGGCACACCATAGAAGCAGATTCAGCGGCGGTTGATTTCGATTTAGGGTTTTCAATTGGGGGTTTTCGATTAGGCTTCGATGGTTTGATAATGGTAATGGGTTTCGGTTTGAATTGGGGATTTCAGTTTGAATTTTCTTTTAGGTTTTCGATTTAGGGTTTCCAATTGGGGATTTCGGTTTGATATATTTTTTTTGACAGACATGGGTATGATTTTCTTGGGTGATGAGGGATTATGTTGTATTTGGCGTTGATGAGGTTTAGCCGTGAAGATGATGAAGTGATGATCGATGATGAAGATGAAGTGATGAAGTGATGATCGATTTTCTTTTAGCCGTGAAGATCGATGATGAAGTGATGATCAGTGATGAAGATGAAGTGATGAAGTGATGATGAAGATGAAGTGACGAAGTGATGATCGATTTTTTTTTTTTTTTTAATTATTTGTTCTTTTTGTATGGATATGTGTAGGTGATTACTGATGAAGATCAGTGATGTATGGAGGATGAAGATGAAGTTGGATGATGTGTTGGATGATAAAATATGATTTTGAAATCTAAAACTAGTGTTTAGGAGGTGAGAAAATGAAAGAAAATATTAATTTTGTATGATTTTTAATTAATTTTAATTCAATAATATTTGATATTTTTTATATATTTTTTTCAAACTTAATAAAATTGTTATAAACATTGGAAATGACATGAGGGGCACTATGGTCATTTGAACCTCTTATCCTGTCTTGTCCCAGCCATAAAAAAAAAAAAAAAAAAAAAAAAAATCTATAGTTCACAGTTCTGTCCCAGGCCTTCCAAACACAATACAGAACAATCTATCCTGTCCCGTCCCGTCCCGTCCCATCCCGTTCCACCTTGTCCTGTCCCATGTCCATACCAAACGCACCCTTATAGTCTTGACCTTGGTGGAGTGAATGATACCAGGTAATTAAATTTAGTTGATGATGAGTATGTTTTTTTTTTTTTCCATGAATAATTCAAATTCATTGACGACTATTTGCCAATTTCTTTCAATTAGATACCCGGTGGATGTCTTTGATCGCTACTGGTTTCCTTTTACCGATGAGGATTGGGAAGTGTTGTCAACAGAGTCTACCATACGAAGTTCTGATGATGAAAAAAATTATAAAGTACCGGATCAACTGCTGAAGACAGCAGCCACATCAGAAAATGCTAGCATTCCCTAGCGTTTAGACTGGAATAACAACGAAGATCCTTCTTTAGTGTGTTATATTTACTTTCACTTTGCAGAGATTCAGAATCTTGGTTCTTGTTCGAACAGGGAATTGAAGATCGAAGTCAATGCTGGAAGCAATCTCTCAGAACCTGTAACTCTTGAATACCTAGTGCCAATGACCATAAATTCAACTGGTTTGCCGATAGGTGGCAAGGAAGCTTACTTTAGAATTTTTGCAGTAGAGATGAATCTGATCATCTTCCTCCAATCCTTAACGCTGTCGAAATTTTTTTGTTAATAGGACTTCCAGATTCGCAATCGAATTCCCATGATGGTAATGATCTTCTTCTCTGCTGTAATGATCTTTAGAGTTAGAATTATGCTTATGCATGATTATATACATTATTCAACTAAAAGAGTACGGGTTAACATTTTTATAAAATTGAGAGTTTCAGTCTTTGAGCATCCACAATGGTGCCAAAATGAGACCCACTCTAACAAGACCCACTTTGGAACCCATCACATTCTTCCACAATGGTGCAAAATGAGACCCAAAAAAAGAGAGCCAAATGTGGGGCCCACCCAAGTAGATCCAAATTGGGTTCCAAATTTGGAACTCAATTTGGGTCTTGCCCAATGATTGGGTTGGGTTCCCAACACTTCCCAATCATTGGGTTGGGCTTATAAATATATATATATATATATATATATATATATATATATATATATTTATATAATTTAAATTAAAATATATAACTATTAATTTTAATAATTATATATAATGAAAAAATATAAATAAATTTAATATATATATATATTTCAATTATTTAAATTTAAATATATTATTATTAACTTCAATAATTATATATATAATGAAAAAAATATAAATAAATTTAATTTCAATTATAAAATTTTAGTTCAATGAAATTAAAATAATTTAAATGAAAACATTAATTTTTTGAAGGTTTGGAATCGGAACCAAACCTTCAAAACTGGAACCAAAACCGGTTTTGAAGGTTCGGAACCAAAACCGGTTTTGAAGGTTCGGAATCAAAACCGGTCTAGAACTGAAACCGAAACCGAACAGTCAAAACATCCAGAACCGAACCGGAATCTCTCCGATGGAGGTTCCGATTTCGGTTCCGGTTCTGGTTTCGATTTCGGTTTCGGTTTCGGTTTCGAAACCGCTACTTTCGAAACGGAGCAGGAACCGGAACCGACGCCATGTCTAATCGTAGACAATATTTTGTTTTAAATATTTATTTTTATTGTTGATGTAATTTGGTTGTGAAAAAATTATTTTAAATTAATCATAATTTGTTAAATAATTATTGAATATATATATATATATATATAATATTTTAAAGAAGAGTAATGATTATTTGAAAAAAAGTTAAAAAAGTGGATCCACTTTTACTTTTTCAATTGAATACCATTGTGGGAAAATGAGACCCAAATGAGAAGACCCATTTTTGATGATGTGGCAATAAATGGGTCTTGAATAATTGTGCTCCCATTGTGGATGCAAGGAATATAAAATCAGTATATCGATTGAAAAGAAACAGCTGGCAGGGAGATCCACGTTTCCCTAGTGAATACATGTGGGATGGTCTTAAATGCAGCAATGATAGCTCCAGTCCACTTAGCCTCATTTCCTTGTAAGTGATGAGCATCCTAGTTTTTCAGCTTAATGTGATCGATTTCTGTCATCAATTAATACATAATTAAGATTAAATCGACAATTATTAAGATTAATACATAATCGCTTGTTAAGTAAAATTCATGGCCTAAAATAAATATACGTGTTCGTGATGATGTCACTAGTGAATGATATATTAGCTAGCTAAGTTCTTGTATCGCCAGCCCGAAAATCAACCAGTGCAAAGCAAATTATTGAATGGTTCGATCTTGTATAAGCATAAAATTTCAAGTCTTTTCAACTGAGAGATTATTTATACCAAGTAAAATGATACCAAAACCACTTTCTATTTCAAGTCTAAGTCTTTTTTTTTTTTTTTTTAAATGAATGTTGTTAACTAGTTGTGGAATTGATGGGTTTGGGTTTTTATTTGTGGATTTGATTTTTGGTTGTTGTTTGGAATTGAGTTTTGGTTTTTGTTTGTTAAATTTATTTTTGGATTGTGTTTGGGGATTAAGAAAATGAAAGAAAAAAAAATGATTGATTTTGTTTTTTTTTTTGTTTTTGTTTTCTTTGTCTTTTCTGTTTCGTTTTTTTAGTTATCAATTTAAATAATAAAATATGTAACTAGGGGCACTTTAGTCATTGTGGGTTAAAATTGTGGTTAACGGTTAAAGTTAATGGAAGTCAACTAACGGCATGAGACGTTTGTGCAATTATGGGTAAAAGTACCATATATTTGTAATTATACCTAAACTTAGGGGATATTTGTGCAATTAGTCCTTTATTTAATGTTAGTGGAGTGTGGCCGTGTGGGTAGTTGTTTAGTTAATGTTAGTGGAGTGTGGGTAGTTATTAAATTAATATGAGTGGGGTATGGGGTGTTGTTTATTTAATGCTTTTGTCGGCCTATATATATGGCCATTGTGTATCAAACGGATTAGGAGTAATTGTACAAACGTCCCATGAGTTTAGGACTAATTACATGTATATTGACTTTTTACCAAATATTACACAAACATCCCCTACCGTCAGTTGACTTCCATCCAAACTAAATGTTGACCAGATTTTAGTATTAAAAGTCCAAAATACCCTTAGTTACTTATTTATACTTTTTTTCCCTTAAAATAAAATAAATTATATAAAAATGCAAATAAAAAACTTTTAATTATATTTTGTTCAAACAAATTTTAAAAGATAAAAATATATGAAACAAAAAATTTAGACTTTAAAAAATTAGAAAAAAGAATAAAAGAAAATTTTTAAGAAAAGGAATGGAGAACAGATCTTAAATACGCCATTACTGAGACTTGGATCCACAATCATGAAAAACAAAACTAGATTTTAAGTTTAAAATTAAAATACAATCATTTTTTTTTTTTTTTTGACAATAAAATACAATCATTATTGATGATTCATAACTCAACAAACCACAATTATATTCAATTTTCAATCATCAATAGGATTTCATTCAAGCTACAAGATTTTTAACAATAAATGAGATTCCACAATTATATTCAATTTTCAATCATCAATAATGATTGTATTTTAATGTCAAAAACTTAAAACTTAGTTTTGTTTTTCATTATTGTAGATCCAAGTCCTAGAAATGGTGTATTTAAGATCTGTTCTCCATTTCTTTTCTTAAAAATTTTCTTTTATTCCTTTTTCTAATTTTTTTTAAGTCTAAACTTTTTGTTTTATATATTTTTGACCTTTAAAATTTGTTTAAAAAATATATAATTAAAATTTTTTATTTTCATTTTTATATTTATTTTATTTTATTTTAGTTTGGATGGAAGTCAACTGACAGTAGGGGATGTTTGTGTAATATTTGGTAAAAAGTCCACATGCATGTAATTAGGCCTAAACTTGAGGGAAGTTTGTGCAATTACTCCAATGGATTATGATGATTAATACAAATGAATGAATATCGTTATTTCCAAGCTCTTTCTTCTCTGAATATCTTCTCTGTTCTTCTTCTTTCTCAATTCTACCAATTCAATTTGTTCTCCCAAATTAGTACATATCAGAATCTAACTTGAATATGGAGGTGAAGTAACTTATTTTGGTTTGAAGATAAGTAGCAACATGGTTGATAGGCAACCATCTTTTTTGGTCCTACAGTTATGCCTTGTTTTAGTTTCAGTAATCATCACTGTCAGAAACTCAAAACTAGCTGGAGCATACGGTGAACATGCTAAAAGGAAGTTTCAGTATCAAGCCGACAGTTCTGGTAAGTTTTAACTTTTAACATATATATATATATATATATATATATATATATATATATATTTATATTAGTTAAACCATAGTGCTCATGAATTATTAGAAGCTCTGCTAATAATACCTGTGGCAATTTTAATCTAGATATTGTTTCATTGTTTGTTGGGTGTACATACAAACATGTTGGTTGCCATTGTTTGTTGCTCCACTAGCAAATTAAACCAGCTAAATATGATTGCTTTGTCAAGAAGTTAATTATCTTAAAATATAAAATTTTGTCTAAAGCTCTCCGATCGTTTGCAAATTAAAAAATTTCTGCACTCATAAATTAGCTACTTAATCTGATCTACTTTAAACATATTTGTTAAAACCGGAGAAATAACCTGTACCATATATATTTTGTGGTATAATAATTATAAGGTGCGAGAATCCCATATATTTTTCCGTGCGGATCAATTATGTAGCGTTGCATAGTGATTTGCTTGCTCTCTCAAAAGTAATCATTTCACCATGTAACATTATAAATAAGGGGCCGGCTACTATACAGGTTCTACGTAATGCAGGGATGAGTAGTGCCATTCTTAGCAGGTTTGCAATTGGTTGTCACATGTTCAATTAGTTTTTTTTAAGCTGTTCAAAATTCTTATAATATAAAATTATTAAATTTATAAAATTAAAATAAAACTTTAAATTAAAAAATTAAATTAAATTAAGATTAATTAATTAATTAATTATACTTTTCATATAATTTTTAAAATTTTGACTTGTAACTATTTTCACGGCTTTGGTAACTACGTTTACGGCTCCGGTAACTATGTTTACGGTTTTTTCAAATTTTGTTTGTAACTACATTTACGGCTATGGTAACTACATTTACGGTGGTTTTGGTAACTACGTTTACGGTTTCTTCAAATTTTATTTGTAACTACGTTTACGGCTATGGTAACTACGTTTACGGCTTAATTTGGTAACTACGTTTACGGTTTCTTCAAATTTTGCTTGTAACTACGTTTACTGCTTTGGTAACTACGTTTACCGTTTTGGTAAATGTAGTTACAAGCAAAATTTGAAGAAACCGTAAACGTAATTACCAAAGCCGTAAACGTAGTTACCATAGTCGTAAACGTAGTTACAAGCAAAATTTGAAGAAACCGTAAATGTAGTTATCAAAGCCGTAAATGTAGTTACAAGCAAAATTTTAAAATTATGTGAAAAAATATAATTATTTAATTCATCTTAGTTAAATATAATTATTTAATTTTGTAATATAATTTTTTTTTATTATTTAACTTATTTTTTAAAGTTTTATTTTTATTTTATAAATTTTATAATTATTAAATTTATAAATTTTTTGTTTTGTTTTTGCTGTCACTTGGCAGCCATACAATGGAGGACTGCTGACTATTCACCCCTACATCATGCAGGGCCTGCATTGTAGCCATTCCCTATAAATATAGCCCACTATATAACCTTACAAAATCGATACTCTTTGTTGGTATATCTAACTTATATCTTTCTTCCCAATTGGTATTGTTAGGTTTCATTAATATAGACTGTGGAGCCGGTGAAAGTTACACAGACAGGGAAACTGGTCTATTTTATGAGTCGGACGTAATTCACACAAAATATATAGATACAGGGAAAACTCATGAGATAAACCCCAATTTCTCTTCTGATACTTTTCATCGACAGCAGCGACATAATTTGAGGAGCTTTCCTGAAGGAACAAGGAACTGCTACACACTGAAACCGAACCAAGGTGGAAATAAAAAATATTTGATCAGAGCTATCTTTGAGTATGGGAATTATGACAGCAAAAATCAGATCCCGGAATTTGACCTATATCTGGGTGTAAATAGATGGACAACAGTGTCTTTAGAAATATCAATGTTTGAGATTATTCACATCCCCTCGGCGGCGTATATAGATGTTTGTCTTAACAACACTGGAAAGGGAGTACCTTATATTTCAGCTTTGGAACTAAGACCTCTTGACAACTCCCTTTATCGAATTCCAAATGGTGCACTCCTGAACATTTATAGTTTTGACCTTGGTGGAAACAATGATATCAGGTAATTAAATTAAGTTGATGAGTAATATATATATATATATTTCTATGAATAATTCAAATTCATTGACCACTATTTACCAATTTCTTTCAATTAGATACCCGGAGGATGTCTTTGATCGCTACTGGTTTCCTTATAATGATAGTGATTGGTTAGTGATGTCAACAAAGTCTACCATACAAAGTTCTGCTGATGGTAGTAATTATAAAGTACCGGATAAACTGCTACAGACAGCAGCCGCCTCAAAATCTGCAAGCGTTCCCTTGAGTTTATTCATCAAAAGGAACCCAGATCCTGATTCAGTATGTTATATTTACTTTCACTTTGCAGAGATTGAGATTCTTGATAATGGGTCGAACAGGGAATTAAAGATTGAAGTCAACGGTGTACGCAATCTCTCTTCAGAACCTGCAACTCTTGAATACCTAATGCCAATGACCAAAACTTCAACTGGTTTGCCAATGAGTGCCGACAAAGAAATTTCCTTTAAAATTTATGCAGCAGAGGGATCTGATCTTCCTCCAATCCTTAACGCTGTCGAAGTTTTTTTGTATATAGAGCTTCCAGTTTCACCAACAAATTTCAATGATGGTAATTTTCTTCTCTGCTGTAATCTTTAGTGTTAGAATTAGCTGAGCCTAGATGAATATATAGCAGTTAATTAGATTGGTGATGATCCTTTCATAACTAATCGAAAAGTTAGTATGGTGATTCATGATATGCTAGCATTATTGAGTTCCTAATTCTCTATTTTGTATAGGTTAAAGGTGTTTACTAATCGAAAATGAAAAATGATAGGGAGTCAATTTGGATTGAGAAAAGGAAACTTGATTCTCCATACTCCGTAGGTGGGAAGGTGGAATTAAGTTCCCTTTCAGGTAGAAGTACTCTACAATTATGATTTGTGTGTGGGACCCACACAATTTGATTCAGTAAATATGCGTAAGTACTCTACATAAGTATGGTACTCTGTATAATTTGATGAGTTTAAATTATAGAAAAACATATACGCTTTTCAGTACATATGCATGATTATATACATTAATCAACTAAAAGAGTACTGGTTAACTTTTTTTTTTATAAAATTGAGAGTTTCAGTTGACGCAATAAGGAAAATAAAATCAGTATATGGATTGAAAAGAGACAGCTGGCAAGGAGATCCATGTTTGCCTAGTGATTACATGTGGGATGGTCTTAATTGCAGCAATGATGGCTCCAGTCCACCTAGCATCATTTCCTTGTAAGTGATAAGCATCCTAGTTTCTCAGCTTAATGTGATCGATTTTTGTCATCAATTAATATATAATTAAGATTAAAACGACAATTATTAGGGACTTGTCTTCGAGTGGATTGAAAGGAGATATAGCTCCATACTTTGCCGATTTCACCATGATACAGTCTCTGTAAGTATTCTTCTTCTGTAATACATTTAACAGCTAGCTGTTCATGATCTTCTCTCGCATGCAACTTATTGTATTGATCTAAGAAAATTGCTTACAGGGATTTATCAATGTTGAGATATGTGAAACTTTTTCCAAATACTCCTTAGCTTATGGTTGTATTTTGGTTCGGTTATGGTTATGTTAGTTTAGTTTAATTTGAATAAGTGTAATTTAGTTTACTTTTGTAGATTGCTTTGAAATGTGTTAGATTTACTTTTAAATTTGTCAGATGTTGTTGGCAGCTGTGCCAGTTCTTTTGTCTGTAGATCAGGTTTAGCAGTGTCAGTACATTGTTGCATACTGACCTTTGGATGGCAATGATGTGGTACGATCTAATGGTTGTGCATTGTCCTGTATTTTGTTTATATATCCCTTCTATCAGTGTTATCTGATAAGGAGATTAAATGGATATGTAATTTGAATGAAAACCTTAGAAGATATTGAGTGATCTCTCTGGTTTATCTCCTCAAAACTATGAGCATGGTTTTTATGTTATTGATGGTTATTTATGTTTATAGTATGTGTAATGTTTATGGTATGGTATGTTGAGTGAATCTACTTCACTGGTTTCACGTGTATGAAATTAGGCAAGTTAACATTCTCTTCTAGTTTCATGTGTATGAAACTAGTCAAGCAAGATTGAAAATTTTAACAGTGGTATCAGAGCATTGTTCTTGAGGGACTGTGAGATTTTGTTTTCGTTTATTGAGTGCTTGTGAGGTTCAAACACTAGAGAGTGAGTGTTAAACACCCATGAGTGCAAATATGGCTACTGGCAGTGCAAGCCTTCATGTTCCTCAATTTTCTGGGGAAAATTACCAGATTTGGGTAGTAAAGATGAGGTCATACTTGAAGTCTTTTGGCCTTTGGGAATTTGTAGATCAAGACAAGCAAATTCCACCATTGAGAGCTAATCCAACCATAGCTCAAATTAAACAACATGAGGAGGAGAAGATGAAGAGAGACAAGGCTGTTACTTGTCTACACTCATCATTGACGGACTCAGTCTTCACTAGCATTATGCACCTGGAAACAGCAAAAGAAATATGGGATGAGCTGAAGGAAAGGTACGAAGGCAGTGAAAGAGTCAAAAATGTCAAAATGCTAACTCTCAAAAGAGAGTTTGAAATGTTGAAGATGAAGGAGAGTGAATCTGTCAAAGATTACTCTTCTAAGTTGTCAGAGTTGGTGAATCAGATGAGACTATATGGCGAGACAGTGGAGGACTACAAGGTTGTAGAAAAGATGTTGATAAGCTTGCCAGAACAATTTGAAGCTAAAGTTGCAGCAATTGAGGAGTCTTGCGATTTAAAGAAGCTAACCATCTCAGAAATGATCAGTAAACTTCAAGCTCATGAGCAAAGAATGTCCATGAGAAAAGATGATGTAACTGAAGGTGCTTTTCAAGCAAGACTTCAAGAGAAGCAGAACCTTGACAAAGGAAAAGGCAAGATGGATGGAGGCTCATCAGAATCTGCAGGAAAGAGCAAGTTTCCGCCCTGTTCAACCTGCAAAAGAACAAACCACTTGTCAAAGGATTGCTGGCACAAAGGCAAGCCACAATTTCAGTGCAATTATTGCAAGAGATGGGGTCACAAAGAAAATGTCTGCAGATTAAAGCCAAACCAGATGCAACCACAACCTGCGCAGCAAGCAAACTTCACTGATGAACAACCCGAAGCTGAAGATCACTTGTTTACAATGTCTCAAGCATGTTGCTCAGCTTCAAAAGATGTATGGTATGTCGATAGTGGTTGCACAAGCCACATGGTATGGGATTCAAGTCTCTTCACTTATCTGGACAAAAATGACAGAACCAAAATAAAGCTTGGAAATGGAGAAATGGTCCAGGCTACAGGAAAAGGTACTATCTTTGTACACACTAGCAAAGGTCCAAAATTAATTTCTGATGTGTTGTTAATTCCTGAATTGGATCAAAATTTGCTAAGTGTTGCACAATTATTGAAGAAAGGATATGCATGCTTATTTAAAGATAATTGCTGCATTATATCCAATTCATGTGGTGTAGAAATTGTTAAGGTTGAAATGGTTGATAAGAGTTTTCCATTCAACATGGATCAAGTGAATTTCTCAACATTTGTTTCCAAACATAATGATTCTGCACAATGGAACAAAAATTATGGTCATTGTAATATGGATGCATTGAAGAAATTGAAGAAGAATGTTATGGTTAAGGACGTGCAAGCAACATATAGCACATATGGCTTACATGATACATGTCAGAATGGAAAGTCACTCATGGAGCCTCATATTGATGAAGTTTTTGATGTAGTTTCAAGCAGTAAATTTGCTTTCAATGATGGTGCAGTGGTTGATGGAAAAACAAAGTCACTTGCTGATAATTATGAAAAATGCAACTTGATGATGAATGAGCTTGTTTGCTATAAAAAAGCTGCTCAAATTGATAAAAAGAAGCTTGCTATGGAGGAGGAGCTGATGATGAAAAAGAACCAAGCTCGATCCTCAGCAAAAGCTGAGTACATTACTGCAGCTGCTCCAAATCAAGCTAAATGGATGGGAAAGGTTGTAACAGACCTGAATTATGTGCAAAAGAAACCTACAGGATTATGGTGCAACAATCCAGCATTCTCTATTGCCAAAAATCATGTCCAGCATGGGAGAACAGATCATAACAATGTCAAGTTTCATGCAATTAGAGAAGCTGAGAAATATGGAGATGTTCAGTTGATGCATTATAGGTCTGAAGAACAAATGGCAGACATTCTCACAAAGGCATCAGCTGGTAACAATTTTAATGTTCTATGAAGCAAGCTTGGAGTCTTTAAGAAAAGTTTCAAGGAGGAGTGTTGAGATATGTGAAACTTTTTCCAAATACTCCTTAGCTTATGGTTGTATTTTGGTTCGGTTATGGTTATGTTAGTTTAGTTTAATTTGAATAAGTGTAATTTAGTTTACTTTTGTAGATTGCTTTGAAATGTGTTAGATTTACTTTTAAATTTGTCAGATGTTGTTGGCAGCTGTGCCAGTTCTTTTGTCTGTAGATCAGGTTTAGCAGTGTCAGTACATTGTTGCATACTGACCTTTGGATGGCAATGATGTGGTACGATCTAATGGTTGTGCATTGTCCTGTATTTTGTTTATATATCCCTTCTATCAGTGTTATCTGATAAGGAGATTAAATGGATATGTAATTTGAATGAAAACCTTAGAAGATATTGAGTGATCTCTCTGGTTTATCTCCTCAAAACTATGAGTATGGTTTTTATGTTATTGATGGTTATTTATGTTTATAGTATGTGTAATGTTTATGGTATGGTATGTTGAGTGAATCTACTTCACTGGTTTCACGTGTATGAAATTAGGCAAGTTAACATTCTCTTCTAGTTTCATGTGTATGAAACTAGTCAAGCAAGATTGAAAATTTTAACAATCAAGTAATGATTTAACTGGAAGAGTGCCTGATTTTCTATCTCAGCTGACGTCTTTGACTGTCCTGTGAGTTTACAATTTATATAAGATCATGATTAGAATCTAAGGAGTTGCTAGATACAACTTATATATCATTGATGTCTAATTTTCTTGGCAGAAACTTAGGAAGAAACAAGCTCAGTGGATTAGTTCCAGCTGTTCTCATTGAAAGGTCGAAGAACGGAGCCCTTAAATTGAGGTTTGCCTTTCTTTTAAACCATCAACCAATAATTGTGACGTAAATTACTGGTTATTTTGTGTTCAACTACAACTTTTACTGACTTCGTTATCAAACATATTGATTCAAGTGTGGAGGGAAATCCAGATATTTGTTCATTAGCGGATTCATGTGATCAAAAGAAGAAAAACAACATTGTTGTTCCACTAGTAGCATCAATTGCTGCATTCTCTACTGCCATAATAGCAATATTTGCTATCTTTTGCTGGCTTAAAAAGAGAAAAAAACAAGGTATAGAGGAGTAATTAACAACACATATATAATATCATATACAAATTATATTGAATTGATCAAACTTTCATTGTTAGATATGATATTAGTCAATTTCTTCACAGCTGTGATAGTTCTCGGGAAATCAGAATCCAAATCAGAAAATAAAAATGATACATTTGCAGCAAAAAAACAGCAATTTACATACTCCGATATCGTGAAGATTACGAAAAACTTTGAGAAGGTTCTTGGTGAAGGAGGATTTGGAACAGTTTATCTTGGCTATTTGGACGACACTGAAGTAGCTGTTAAGTTGCTCTCTTCCTCATCAGCTCAAGGATACAAGGAATTCCATTCAGAGGTATGCTCCTCAATACAAGAAAGAAATTCAGAGTTTATGTCTTATCGAATTATGGTAGTTAGACTCTGTTACGAATGCAAAGTTCATTGAAAAAAAGTAATGTTAAGGGAATCACAATTTGATCATATGATGGTTTGAGTTGCAGGTTAAGCTTCTTATGAGGGTTCATCATAGAAATTTGACTAGCCTAGTTGGGTACTGCATTGAAGGCAAACTTATGGGAATTATCTATGAGTACATGACTAATGGAAGCTTGGAACAATATTTTTCAGGTCCCTAGCTAGCTAAATACTTCATATTCAATAATATTTTGTTGTTCTGGTCATAATTTAGAAAACAATTCATAAAGCAACTTTTCTTTTACTTAAGTTGCAGGCAAACATGAAGGTAAAAATGCAGTATCTATCTTGAGTTGGGATGATAGAATGCGAATAGCTGTAGATGCAGCACAAGGTTAGTGAGTATATAGAAGATTGTATATATGCATGGAAGAAATCACCTGTATTCATTTTCGAAATGTATAAATTTTGTTTCGAATTCTATTATTTCAGGATTGGAGTACCTGCACGAAGGGTGTAAGCCTCCCATAATCCACAGAGATGTTAAGTCTTCAAACATCTTATTAAATGACAAATTACAAGCCAAAATTGCTGATTTTGGAATGTCCAGAATATTTCCCATTGAAAGTAGCTCTCATATATGCACAGGAGTTGTTGGCACCCCTGGGTACCTTGATCCTGAGTAAGTACAACCTGCTTGGTAGTATTAAACAAATCAGCATTCTATTTGACATATAAATAATAATGTCGGAAACAATTTATTTAAATACTATTGGTGGACTCGTTCCTATAAGCTTAAGCTTTTGAATCTGATAGATTAACGAAACATATATGGTATGAAATCCTAGTGTATTGGAGTTTTTGGTTCAAGTCCCTCCGTGTGATTATATATTGAATTTGTTATTTGTTATCTAAATTTGTTGTATGTTTATGTTTTGGCTCTGACCACGTGGCAAACACATTGGTCTTGCACGTGATATCTTGTAGAGCATTCAAAAAATAAAAATGAAAATTGTGTTTGAATTATACCCACTTTTTTTTTTTTTTTTTTTTTTTTTTTTGATACATGCAGTTTAACCACTCACATAACCTTTATAGATGTATGAATTTTCATGTTTGGCATGCAGGTATTATTCATCAAACTGGCTAAACGAAAAAAGTGATACCTACAGCTTTGGTGTTGTTCTCTTAGAAATAATCACAAGCAAGCCAGTGATCCTAACAGCCCCAGAAAATACACACATAAGTAAATGGGTGAATTCCATGCTTGCTGGAGGGGATATCAGAAGCATCGTTGATCCGAAATTATCTGGAGATTTTGAAAAAAATTCTGCCTGGAAAGCCGTGGAACTGGCACTGTCCTGTACATCTCAGTCTTCCTCTGAAAGGCCAACCATGACTGAGGTTGTGATGGAATTAAAGGAGTGTTTGGCACTGGCAACTGCTGGAAATGGGGAAGGCCATGGAAATAAAACAAAAGGCCCAAGAAGAATGCTCTCCGTTGATGTGATAGCCGATCAGTTTTCTCCCAAAGCAAGATAATATGTTTTCGGGAAATCTTATTGTTTGTGAAAGTTAAGCAGTTCAAAATGTGTGCAATATATTCAGAGTTTTGGGGAAGGGGATATGACTAGAATCCACAATCTGATGTGAGAGGCATATCACGGGCCAACGTCATGGTGTAATTGTCTTGTACTCACTTTTCATCAATTTCGTTTTTTGCTTGTAATAATCAAACAATCCAACATTTATTTTATATTGTATGTATTAATGTAAATAATTTCTTGAGTAAAATTCATGGCCTAAAACAAATGTACGTGTTCGATCGTGATGTCGCCAGTGAATGATATATTAGCTAGCTAAGTTCTTGTATCGCTAGCCCGAAAATCAACCAGTGCAAAGCAAATTATTGAATGGTTCGATCTTGTATAAGCATAAAATTTCAAGTCTTTTCAACTTGGAGATTATTTATACCAAGTAAAATGATACCAAAACCACTTTCTATTTCAAGTTTTTTATTTTATTTTTTTATTCATATATAGTATTTTCCTCATCTTGTAACACTTCAGTATAAAAAGAAATTATACGGTCAAGACTTATTCATATTTTTCTCTTTAATGTAAGCAATTGTTTCGCTTCCTTTTACAAAAAATAAATAAATAAATAAATAAATAAATAAAAACAAAAACAAAACAAGAAATAAGATTATGAGAGAAACCTAACTCGGAAAACTGACCTCATTATTCGAGATATATACACCACTCCACTGGATCATAAACTTTGGATATATGCAGTTTGAGAATATTCAGACAGTCAATGCCAAAATTGGCTTTGTCTTTTAACTAACCTCTCTAAAATATATAAAGGCAAGGTGATATGCATTTTTTCTTTTTATGTGTGGGTGTCCAGAATTCTAGTACTGCTGAAGTTCTAGCCATTCTAACGGCAGTCAACTTGTGTGCCTCTTAACCGGATATTGATGGGAGAGAAATCATTATTTCCGGTGATTCTAAGGAGGCAGTTTCTTGGGTTTATAGTGATGATTTTGGAAGCCTGGATATTATGGATTACATTTATGACATTCGGGATAGTTTGAGAGCTTCAGCGAAGGTTACTGTGAACTTCAATCCTAGATCTTCTAACTCAATGGCAGATATGCTGGCTAAGAGGGATTCTAATCTGGAGAGTGATATTCTGGAATGGTGCTCTTCAGTTCTGGTCTGTGCTGTTGCTTTGGGGTTTTCTCCCCTGTTATGGTTTTGCTTAGGCCGTTTTCTCCCCTTGTTCAGAGCTGTGTTTTGGTGGGCTTTGTCTGTGTCTTGTTTTTCGTTTCGTTTGCTGTTTGGGGACCTTTCCCTTGGCGTTTTGGTTTTTGCAATAAATTGCTGATTAAAAAAAAAGACTAACCGGAGTCTATTAGCCAACGTATTAGCAATGATCTTGTAGATGACATTGCAGAAAACCATTTAATTTTTTTTCATTTTACATATATATGTACTTAAAAAAAAAAAAATCAAACCTTAATGAGCTAGTTGGATTTGAATCAACACGTATATATTATATATCTAACGATAAAAGGACTTACTAAATAAAGTAAGTTAGCACGAGGAAGAATGGTAATATTCATCCAATTTTAAATTAAAATGTTGAATATTACAAGACTGATACGTTATCATACTCTAGTTAGTACTTTCAATTAATCAATTCATCCAACATTAATATTCAATATTCAACCAGACGAATAAAAAATTAGTAATTAAAATATGATGTTATACCCAATTGAGTGTTGTGACCTTACTACATGTAAATTTATTAGGACTATTAATAGTAGATATATCATTGGATTGCTAAATGAATATTCTTATTAACATTTCTGTGAGAAAATTAGCTAGATGAATTTCTTGGGTTTCATAGAAGTGTAGAAACATATTCAACGGTATTTTTTTTTTTTTAGTAAACGTTCTCACATTATTAGAGGATTGTTATTAAATTACACATTTAAATTCAATTGACGAGTATTAATTCAGTGAAACAGCTAAGAAGAGAATAATTAGGAGAAGTGTTTAAGAATTTTCATATCGTCAGCTTCCTAGTAGTTGAAGATAGCTCAAGATCAAAAAGACTTTGGGATACTCAATTTTTGGTTGACTTTGGCATGCATGACTTTCCCACTTGATGAAGCAGCTGTTAACTTTGACACTAATAATTAATGGGGGAACATTGACTAATCTATCGAATTGAAACCGATAATTATCATGCATCTTATAGTAATCCGCCGATACAAACTAAAACATTTTTTTTTTTTGAAAAGGCATATATTAAACCAGGCCAGAGCCAAGGCAAACAAGAGCAAAACGAGCACAACCCCTGACACAGCCCAACAGGGGAAGAAACAACAAAAGAAAAACAAAAACAACAGAAACAAAGCAGACCACAACGCAGCAACAAACCAGCAGGGCAATCCCAGGCCAACCACTACTGCAGCCGCACACAGCAGCCAAACCATCAAATATCATCCCACACAACAAAATCCCCATCCAAGTTGGCTCCCATCTTTGCCAGACTGTCGGCAAACGAATTGAAAATTCTAGAGTCGAACACCACCTTTATACGACCAGAAGAATTAAGAACTTCGCGGATGTCATAAATAGCCTTCACCTGAGCAACGTTCCCAAAATCACCATTATTAACCCACGACACTGCCACCTTCGAATCACTCACAACCATAATATCACGGTCATTTAGATCAGGATTAGCAGCAATCAATTCCATTGCTCTCTTGATAGCGTATAGCTCAGCTGTGTTCGAGTCCAGAATCCCCAAATGGAAGGAAAAAAGGCAAAGAACTTTACCGTTCGAGTCTCTCAAAGCACCACCAATTCCGGACGGACCAGGTTTGCCTTTAACCGAGCCATCCACATTGAACTTTAGGCAGCCTAAATCAGGAGGAATCCAGTCGGCAACTTTAGAGGTCTTTGACTTATTGTGATCCAAACAAAGCTCCTTCACATTGAGAAGCAAAGAGTTTACCGCCTCTTGCGAACCTTTACCCAAGTGTTTAAACCACCAAACAATTCGGAATTTTACTAACTCCGCAGCTTGACTAACCTCCGTCTTCTTCTCATCGAAAACCTCCTGGTTCCTCACTTCCCAAATGGTCCAAACAATGGCAAAAAACATCAAACACCACACTCTCTCCTGTTTAAAACCCGGACACATACCACTCCAGCCATTCAACCAATCATTGACAGTGAGATCCATGCAAGATTAAACATCCCACCATGACATACAAACCTGCCACAGCCTATTCGACCACCCACAATGCATAAAAAGATGATCAATTGTCTCTCTCTCCCTTGAACAAAGCGGACAGTTCATGTCCAAAAACTGACTCATTCCAAACTAAAACATATTGGTGATATTCACTTCATTTTCCTGCACAACGAAACTAATCAGAAATATTGATGCAGATGTTTGGACGTTTGTTCCTCTCAGTGGTGCTCGGGGGTTTGGTATTTGCAGTTCTTGTTCAGGCTCAGGATCAATCAGGTAATTTAATTTACATTTAACATATCTGCATTTTGTGTTAGAGTTTGAGCCCTTACCTGCCAGCTTAAGCTTTTGCTTGGTTTACCCTAGGAGTCCCGATAGAATCCCTATCTTTTGGATTTAATGGTTACTAACATTTTGAAATATAGCATTTAATTTCAGTACACTAACAATGAATATGGATATCAAAATTTCTGTTTCCAATTCTTTCTAACAGGTTTTATCAGTCTGGACTGTGGCTTGTCAGAAAATTCACACTACACGGATGCGATAAGGGGCATAAATTACATTTCGGATGCTGATTTCATTGATACTGGAAATGGTAGCAGCATATTGCCTGAATTCCAGAAGGATGCGGAGCAGCAATTGTGGCATGTCAGGAGCTTTCCTGAGGGGATCAGAAACTGTTACAGATTCAACCTCACAAAAGGAAACACATATCTGATCAGAACAACTTTCATGTATGGGAATTATGATGTGCAAGGTATATTTCCTGTATTTGATATGCATATCGGGCCTAATAAATGGGCAACGATAAAAGCTCAAAATGTGTCGTTGCTTGTAATCCGGGAGCTTGTTCATGTCCTGCCATCAAGCTCTTTACAGGTCTGTCTTGTGAATACGGATTCCGAGACTCCTTTCATATCAACATTAGAAATTAGGCCTCTAGCTAGCACCATGTATAAAACTCAGTCTGCATCAATGAATCTTTTCACAAGGTTGGATGTTGCTTCGACAAGCAAACAGACAATCAGGTGAGCCGATTAATTATATTATATAACATAACTACTACATATAGATCCGAGCAGTTTAAGAATTCGTCAGAAACCTTCCCGCATTGTCTGAAATTTTTTAAGCACATCCTGTACAAGAGATGTCTATAAGTTTACCCTGCTTTTATATTAAATTTGATTTACATCTTGCTTACTCACAAAACTGTTGAAAGATAAACTTGCCTCCAGTCAGCCAACCTCCAGCAACCTCCAGCAGCTTTCCACCGAAATTCTAGAAGCAGCCATTGTTGACCCACCGTCCAGATTTCCTCAACTAGCCAACTCCCCAACTGCCATCTCCCATCTTCCAACTGCGAACTGGTCTGAATTTGTTGCTTCTGCATTTATTTTCTTTGTTTGTTTATCATCTCATTTCCCTATACAAAGGGACTCAGATTGTGATTGTAAGCAAGTAGAGTGGTGTAAGAAATCTAGAGTGAAATAAAATTTTAGAGCTTCTTCCTTCTCTTGAGTGTTCGAATTTCTTACAGAGGTGCACCACAAGTGACCTCAACAATTGCCATTCCACCAACAAAAACAATGTATATGCATATATGATGCTACAGGTATGCAGATGATATTTACGATCGTTTCTGGTTTCCTAATGATTCTGTCAATTGGGCAGACTTAAGTACCTCTCTTTCTATGGATCCTGCAAGTAGCAATAGTTTGAAAGCACCATCTGTTGTCATGAAACGGCTGGCACACCTGAAAATACTAGCAAGTCCATGGATTTTTTCCTGGATATAGAAGATACCACCCTCCAATTTTACGTCTACTTTCATTTTGCTGAAATTCAGAAGCTCCGAGCAAATGAGTCTAGAGAGTTCAACATTTCCTTGAATGAGGTTCACTGGTATGGACCTTTTAGTCCTACTTACTTGACAACAACCACAGTTTACAGCCCAAAAGTCCTGACTGGTGGAAATTATTCGTTTTCCATCTTTAAAACGGAAAGTTCAACCCTTCCGCCTATCCTGAATGCCTTGGAAATTTACTCGGTGATCAACTCCTCGCAGTCAGAAACTGAGAAAAAAGATGGTATACATCTTCTCTCAATTGTTTTTTGCAGCTTTATAATTCTAGTAATTATGAAAAGTATCAATCTCTAGTTCTTATGTACTTGTTGAAATTCCAGTTGATGCTATCACAAACATCAAATTGAATTATGGAGTGAAGAAAATCAGCTGGCAAGGAGATCCATGTGCCCCTAAAGATTACATGTGGGAGGGTCTTATTGTAGCTTTGATGGCTCAACACCTAGAATCACATCCTTGTAAGTGTATTTCATTGAGCAACTATACAAACTTAATTATCATCTTTTTTTCAAGTCTAATTAATGAAACAATATCGAAAATGATGATATCAGGAACTTATCTTCCGGTGGATTGAAAGGTGAAATATCTCCATACTTGTCCTTTCTCACATTGCTAGAGGTTCTGTAAGTATTTAACTCTCCCTTGAACCCATTTTACGTTAATTGAAAGGTGAATCATCTTATGTTGTTGTTCATAATGTCAGGGACTTGTCAAGCAATAATTTGAATGGACTGGTGCCTGATTTCCTAACTCAACTACCACTGACAATTTTGTAAGTCATTTATTACAACAAAGAAGAGGAAATAGGGGTATATAGCACTTTTTAAATTTTGACTTGTACAACTATCACACTTTAATAACTCTTGTTTTAATAGCACCAAAAATAGAATTTGGACAAAAATACCCCCAGCTTCTTTTCTTTTCTCTTGTGTGTCCTTCACCTACTTCTTCCTTTTTCCAAAACCTCCATTGATGGAGCTTCAATGGAGGTGCCACCGCTGACCAGCGAGTTGACCGGCAAAACCACTGGGAAAACATTCGTCGAGTGCCAATCATTGTAACCGAAGTGTTCATTTTCATTTTCGAGTTGTGTAGAGAGAGAAACGAAGCAAAACCCAAACCGTCGCGAATCTTCATCGTCTGATCTATGACGATCCATTGCGAATCTGACAAAACCGATGGTGCCAACGAATTCGGCATTGTTCAATCTTCCAGATCCAACTATCTCCGGAGTCAACCGGCGCCGTCGTCGGATCGTCACTGTCACCATTGATGGAGGTCGAATAGAATAAGTCCCGAACAAACTTGAATTAAGTCTCAAAACGCATGAATAAGTCTCAAAAACACATGAATAAGTCTGGAAAAAAATCATGAATAAGTCTCGAAACTGTAAATAAGTCTTGAATTTTCGAGAAAAAAAAAAAAAGGAAAAGAGCAAGTGGGGGTATTTTGGTCTCATCACCTATTTTGGTGCTATTAAAACAAGACTTATTAAAGTGGTGCTATTTGCACAAGCCCTCCTCCAAAAAGTGTTATTTAATTTTTGAACCCTTTATTAAACTTAATTTCGAAATGTTTTAATTCTTGGTAAAATAAAAACAGATTGATGATCATCTCATTATGCCTTTGTTAGAAAATTAGATGGAAACAACCTCACAGGTTTACTTCCAGTTGCACTCCTTGCAAGATCAAACAATGGTTCACTATCATTAAGGTCAGCTAACATTTTCTTGAAGACCACAATTAGTTTTCCCATAACGTATGATGTATATGATGATTTAATTTTTTTTTTTTTTTTTTTTGTTCTCTTATAAGGGATCCGTTTTTTTAATTTTAGTAAGAACTTTGATAAAATCACATCAATTTTTATGAATTTTGATCTGAATTTTTTTTTATAGATGATACGTTCAATGAAATCTACTTGTGAATAAAATATGAGAATTTTTCAAGCACTACAACTATTCTCAAATTTTATTCACATGTAGATTTCATTGAACGTATCATCTACAAAAAAAAAATGCAGATCAAAATTCATAAAAATGTATATGATTTCATCAAAGTCCTTACCAAAATTAAATAAAGGATCCTTTATGAAAGAACCACTATATATGCATTTTTTTCTCATTAAAAATATATACTGTTGATAATAAATCCCCAATAAAAGAAAAAAAAAAAAATTGTTCTAGCAATATATATATTGATTGTTATATCACCTACCTCTGAACCTAATTAAATTTTCTGTATCAAATCCAGTGTTAGTGGAAATCCAAACCTTTGTGCAGCGGTTTCATGCGAAAATAAGAAGAAGAAGAAAAGTAATGTTGTTGTTCCTGTGGTAGCATCAGTAGCTGGATCAGTCGAGCTCATAGCAGCAGCATTGGTAATCTTTTTGATCCTCAAAAGGAGAACAAAAGGTATATCAACAAGACAACAACTGACACTACTGGTAACAAATTAAAATTTGATATATTTATGAAAGAATTTTGATTTGATGAATTCTTGATGATTTTAATCATCAGATGGGAAGGTACAGACAGAATTAGTATCAAATGTCAATCATATTGAGTCGTTTAAGTTAAATAACCGACAATACGAGGCGAGGAACAGAGACTTTGAGACCAAAAATCGACAATTCTCTTACTCTGATATTGTGAAAATGACTGATAATTTCAACAAGACACTTGGAGAAGGAGGATTCGGAACAGTTTATTACGGCCGCTTGGATCAAATGGAGGTGGCTGTTAAGATGCTATCTCAATCATCAGCTCAAGGGTTTCAACAATTTGAAGCAGAGGTATGTAACGATGAAAAAGTAAAAAAGCTCATTGAATTAAAGCTCATTTTACATGTATATATATCTAAAATATGAATTTAATTTCAGGTCCAACTGTTTATGAGAGTTCATCATAGAAATTTGGTATCTCTTGTTGGATACTGTGATGAGGACAACAAAATGGCACTAGTTTACGAATACATGGCGAAAGGAAACTTAAAAGAGCGTTTATCAGGTTTGTGAGACGTGCACGTATTCAAAATTTTACACTGCTTATAACTTGATCAACCATGTGTTTTTAGTTGAGTTAAAACTCAGTTTCACAACCTAACTGAATGCTGACTGACCGAAACCCATGTTTCGATGAATCCGATCATTTTGGTTTAAAACCGAAATCGCTGAAACCACCGAAATTGGGTTCTATTTACTAATTTACTGTATTGTAATATGAACGCAGATTCTAGTGCAAATGTGCTTAGTTGGGAAGGGAGACTCCGAATAGCAGTGGAGGCAGCTCAAGGTTAGATATCAGATGATTTTCACCGTCTTTTCCCTTCTTTAGTTTTTTTTTTTTTTTTTACCTTCCTTTCTTTAGTTATTTTATGGCTGTAAATTAAGGCAACTAATATAATTACTTGGAATTCAAACTTGCAGGATTGGAATACTTGCACAATGGTTGTAAACCACCAATTATTCACAGAGATGTGAAGTCCACAAACATCTTGTTAAAATGAAAATTTCCAGGCTAAACTTGCTGACTTCGGGTTGTCCAAGTCTTTTCCCACTGATAATAACACCCATGTTTCGACAATTGTTGCTGGCACCCCTGGTTATCTTGATCTGGAGTAAGTGCAAATTACGATTATTATTATGAAGAATCCGAATATTCAGAAAGGTGTGACCTAATACATATTTTTGCATATATGCAGGTACTGTATATCAAACAGGTTAACGGAAGAAAGTGATATCTTTAGCTTTGGAGTCATTCTCTTAGAGATAATAACTTGTAGATCAGCAATTACGAGAACAAGTGAATACGAAAAGACTCACCTGAGTCAATGGGTCAATTCATTGATTTCCCAAGGTGATGTCAGAAAAATTGTTGATCAGAGATTACAGGGAGATGTCTACACAAATTCTGTGTGGAAAGCTGTGGAAATAGCGATGGCTTGCTTGTCTGCCACAGCTAACAGAAGGCCAACCATGAATGTTGTAGTGATCGAATTAAACGAGTGTTTAGCAATAGAAACCGCTAGGATAAAGTCGGCTAGTACTGGTTTCGATTCAAAAGATTCTATAGATCACATGATCTCTTTAAATCTTGGTACTGAACTAAATCCTAGAGCAAGGTAATCCTGTTGCAGAAAATATTGGTGTCCCGAATTCTGAACCGAAAGATATAGCTAGCTTTAATTTTCTTGGAATTCTTAAGGGTTGTATTTTTATCATGTAATTACACAATGAAGTGATTGCAAAATCGTTGAGTTGTATTTTTTTTTCAGTAGGCTGTGCCATGCTTGCTAAATGAATACTAGATATATTATTCATCTGAAACGATTTACTGATTGTAACATTCTTCATTGAACGAAAATACGATGAGAAATATTTCTGTCAACTAAAATACAATCAAGCTCTGTATTAGCTCACTTTCTCTCTTAGTATTTTTGTCAAACACCTTGTAGTTTCAATCAAACACCTTCTATGTTTATAATTAATGAAACTAGCTTTTAGGTTATTGATTGAGAAAGAATAAAATAAAATTTTATTTATATAATTAGAGTTATAAAAATTACAAAATAAAACATAAATTCCTTATATTTATAAAATATTAATATTGATAACTAAGGCTGGGTCGGGCGGATATGTATAGATCATATTAATTCCACTCAAAAAAAAATAAAAAATAAAAATAAAGTTTTGGTCTGTTTAGTTTGGGTGGCTTTGCTCTGTTTTCCTCTGTTTCTGAGGGCTTCCGTTTGGTCTGCTGGCCTCTCAGCTTGTTGTTTGTTTGTTTTTGCTTTGCATGGCTCATAAATAAAGCTTGCCGTTTAAAAAAAAATTCCACTTCAAAAATAAAATGGATATAAAATTTTGGATTAATCATTATCAAGTGTGGACTATAAAAATTATCCAGATACTAAAAGAAAATTAGCGTAGTCAAACACATTAGTTTAGTACCACCAGCTGTTATTAGAAAACAAATAATAGATGACAGAGTACACTTTTAGGGTAGCATATATTTTCAGCTTCCTTGATTCGTAGTTTCTGGATGGCAGTATTCCACTTGTCCAACACGTCCTCTATGTCGTAAGACGACACGTCTTTGAGCTTGTTTGCGCTCTGCATCTTCAAGCACGTACATATTTAATGGCCTGAAAATTGTTGGTCAGCTTTTTCACTTTCTCATCGACACCGAGAACTAGTCTTACTTCTCCTCCGACCTGTTGATGAAATAACAGAAGCAGAGCTGTTACCAGAGCCATTGATCATGATCGTGATCGAAGAAATGAAGATGCAGTCGTTTGTCTTTTAATTAAATTATTATGCTGACCTGACCTATCAAAATGATATGTTATAGCTGGTAGAATTTGTTAGAAAAGCAAGAATATTTCTGGCCTGATTTCTGTATAATCATATATGTTAAATTTATAATATATAACATATACGAATATATATTCCCGACCCATACTTCTTTTATTTTATTATAATATTATTATAACATATATGAATGATTATTACTGTGCTCGTTTTCATCTTCTCTCCGGTTCTCCCTTACATTATCATCATCTTTTTCACCTTATTTTTTCAATATTCATACAAATTTGTTGATTTGTTTTTTCGAAATATATACACAAACTTGAAAACCCACATCATATACATTACAATCATGTTCAAATTTGTTACGATTGATTTAAAACAATCGTAAACCCGAGAATTAAATGTTAGGGTTTAATAACAATTGAGTACAAATTGCACATAAAAATTAGCATGGTCAAACACATTTGTTTAATACCACCAGCTGTTGTTAGATAACATGCACGCAATTAACATTTCTTTATGAATTAATGGAGGCTGTAAGGTCCAACTGAAACTAGGTCATCACCTTTGTGTTGTTTTCCCCAAATTGCACATTAATTTATAAATACATGTAAAGTCAAAATCTTGTAGTTAATTTACAAATACATAAAAATTATTTAATTCAACAAGAATATTTGACTAATCCACCAAATTGAAACAAATAATTATCATGCATCCTTGTAGCTACGTTAAGTCATTGACCAAGCTGGCAGAATATTATTATAGTAATCTGGCAATGTAAACTAAAACATGGTGATATTCACTTCATTTCCCTACACAACGTATTGAATCAGAAATGTTGATCATGGAAATGTTGATCATGGAAATGTTTAGAAGTTTGTTTCTTTCAGTCGTGCTTGGAGGTTTGGTTCTTGCAGTTCTTGTTCAATCCCAAGAATCGGGTAATTTAATTTACTTTTAGCAATGAGCATATATGAAGTTTCTGTTAGATTACTTTTTATATCATTGTTTGTGCCCTTACATGCCACTTTAAGCTTTTGGGTCTAGTGGTTACTAGACACGATACAAAGCTTGGTTCGAATCTCCCTAGCTTTTGATCTGAAATATAACATTAAATTTTAGTATACTCACAATGGAATGGAAATAACAGTAATTAAGCACTGTTTCTGATTCTTTATGACAGGATTTATCAGTTTGGACTGTGGCTTACCGAAAAATTCAAGTTACACAGATGTGATAAGGGGCATAAATTACATTTCGGATGCTGATTTTATTGACACTGGAACTAGTAACAGCATATTGCCTGAATTCCAGAAGAACGCAGAGCAGCAATTGTGGCATGTCAGGAGTTTTCCGGAGGGGACCAGAAACTGTTACAGGTTCAATCTCACAGAAGGGAATAAATATCTGATCAGAACAACTTTCATGTATGGGAATTACGATGAGCAAGTTGTAATTCCCTCATTCGATCTGCATATCGGGCCTAATAAATGGGTCACGGTAAAAGTTCAAAATGTGTCGTTGGTTGTAATCCGGGAGCTTGTTCATGTCATGCCATCAAGCTCTTTACAGGTCTGCCTAGTGAATACAGATTCCGGGACTCCTTTCATATCAGCGTTGGAAATTAGGCCTTTGACTAGTAGCATTTATAAAACTCAGTCTGGATCATTGAATCTCTTCACAAGGTTGAATGTTGGTTCGACAAGCAACTCGACAATCAGGTTAGCCGATTAATTAAATATATAACGTAACTACATATATAGATCTGAAAAACTTAAGAATTCTTCAGAAACTTTCCTGATATATTACAATGCAATTTATTAGAAACCTCCTTGAAAATTTCTCAGAAATCACAATGAATCTTTATATTTTTTTAATATCTCCTCTACTGTTTTATATGAAATTTATTTATTTACATCTTGCTTACTCAAAGAACAATGTATATATGATGCTACAGGTACGCAGATGATGTTTACGACCGTCTTTGGTTTCCAGATTCTTTCGGCTGGGCCGAGTTGAGTACCTCTCTTCCCGTCGATTCTATAACTAACAATGGTTATAAACCACCATCTGTTGTCATGCAAACGGCTGGCACGTCTGAAAATGCTAGCAAGTCCTTGGATTTTTACCTGGAGATAGATGATACCACCCTTCAATTTTATGCCTACTTTCATTTTGCTGAAATTCAGAAGCTCAAAGCCAATGAGTCCAGAGAGTTCAACATTTCCTTCAATAAGGTTCACTGGTATGGACCCTTTAGTCCTACATACTTGTCAACAACCACAGTTTACAGCCCAACAGTCTTGAGTGGTGGAAATTATTCGTTTTCAATCTTAAAAACGGGACGTTCAACCCTTCCGCCAATCCTGAATGCCCTGGAAATTTACTCATTGAGTGAATTCTTGCAGTCGGAAACAGATAAAAAAGATGGTATCTTTTATTTATTTATTTATTATTTATTTTATTTATTTTATTTTTTTATTTCTTTATTTAATTTGCAGCATTATAATATATTCCAGTATATACAACATTATCAATCTCTAGTTCTTATATATACTTGTTGAATTTCCAGTCGATGCTATCACAAACATCAAATTGAATTATGGAGTGAAGAAAATCAGCTGGCAAGGAGATCCATGTGCCCCTAAAGATTACATGTGGGAGGGTCTTAATTGCAGCTTTGATGGCTCCTCACCTGGAATAACATCCTTGTAAGTGCATTTCATGGAGTAATTATGTTTAAAGGTTTTATATCATAAGTTGAGCCCGTAGCTTAAGATTTTGGGTTTATTGATTATTGACATGATATCAAAATCAAGTTTGACTCGGGAGTCATGGGTTCAAGTCCCCCCACGTTAATCTGTTTCTGAATTTATTCTGAAATCTGCATATGTATTTAGGCTTAGTCCACTAATATGAGAGTCCACGATCTAATCCCGTCAGTCTGGAACATGAGGGGGTGTGTTAGTGGAGTTTATATCATCATTAGTTGGACCCTTTCCTGATAGTTTAAGCTTTTGAATTTAATGGTTACCTACAAATTATCCTAATTTATCATCTCTTTTTCAACTCTAAATAATGAAACTATTGAATAATTATGATACCAGGAACTTATCTTCCAGTGGTTTGAAAGGGGAGATATCTCCATACTTATCCAATCTCACATTGCTAGGAGTTCTGTAAGTATTTCAATATCCCTTGAACCCATAATATTTTATGTTTATTGATGATCGAATCATCTTATGTTGTTGTTCACAATGTCAGGGACTTGTCAAACAATAATTTGACTGGACCGGTGCCTGATTTCCTAACTCAACTACCATTGACGTTTCTGTAAGTCATCTATAGAAAATTAAACATTGTTTCGAAAAACTGTCTTGGTTATAAACGGAATATATGTTGATCATATATATTGTTATGCCTCTGTCAGGAAATTGGATGGAAACAATCTCACAGGTTCAATTCCAGTTGCACTCCTTGATAGATCAAACAACGGTTCACTATCATTAAGGTCAGCATTTTCTTGAAGACCTTAATTAGTTTTCCCATAACTTATGATGTTATTATGATGTTAAGTAGTTGCATTAATTAATTGATTGATTAAGGTTTGTTTGATTTTATATTTAATATTTTTTTGAGGAAAGATTTTATATTTAATAATTCTTACATAATAATGATGTTTAACCGGTTTCACAACATTATATAACTAAACGTGCAACAATGTTTAATTATTTAACTTCGGTCGATCTTGAAAAATTATAAATTATAAATAATTAATCCCCATTAAAAGAAGAAGTATTGTTCTAGCAATATATATGTTGATAGTTATACTTCTAAACTTCAATTTTCTGTATCGAATCCAGTACTATTGGAAATCCAAACCTTTGTGCTGCAGTTTCATGCAAAAATAATATTAAGAAGAAAAGCAATATTGTTGTTGTGGTAGCATCAGTAGCTGGATCAATTTTACTCATAGCAGCAGCATTGGCAATCTTTTTGATCCTCAAAAGGAGACCCAAAGGTAGGTACCGTTGACATTATTATTAACAAATTAAAACTTTGATAAATTTATGACAGAATTTTGATTGATGAATTTGTGATGATTGAATCGTCAGATGGGAAGGTAGGGACAGAATTAGTATCCAATGTCAGTCATATTGAACCGTCTGAGTCAAATAAACGACAATACGAGGCCAGAAAACGAGACTTTGAGACCAAAAATCGGCAATTCTCGTACTCTGATATCCTGAAAATTACTGATAACTTCAACAAGACTCTTGGAAAAGGAGGATTCGGAACAGTTTATTATGGCACCTGTGATCAAATGGAGGTGGCTGTTAAGATTCTCTCTAAATTATCAGCTCAAGGATTTCAACAATTTGAAGCAGAGGTATGTAACAAAGAAAAAGGAAGAAAACCTCATTGAATTAGTACTCATTTTACTTAAAAATGTGAATTTAATTTCAGGTTGAACTGCTTATGAGAGTTCATCATAGAAATCTGGTATCTCTCGTTGGATACTGCGACGAGGATAACGAAATGGCACTCGTTTATGAATACATGGAAAATGGAGACTTGCGGGAGCATTTATCAGGTTTGTGATATTCGTGCACTGAAAATTTTACATGTCATTTATGTTGCTTATAACTTCATCAAATATGTGTTTTTAGTCCATTTAAAATTAAGTTTCGAAACCGGCCTAATCGAAGGTTGACTGACCGAAACCAAGTTTTGGCGAATCCGATCATTTCGGTTTGAAACCGAAATCGCCTAAACCATCGAAATTGGGTTCTATTTTGTAATAACTATTACGAAATATTGATTCTGTCATTTTTATTGCTTATAAGTTATAACTTGATCAAACTTCTGTTTTTAGTCAAGTTAAAACTTAGTTTCACAACCTATAGCTAACTGCAGGCTGAATGATTGACCCCAAGTTTCGGCAAATGTGATCATTTCGCTTTGAAACCGAAATCGCCGAAACCACTCAAATCGAGTTCTATTTGTAATAATTGTTCCAAATTATTTATTTTGTTATGTTACTTGCATATATCTTGATCAAACTTGATCAAACAATTAATTGAGTTAAAACTTAGTTTTGCAACCTAATAGCAGGATAACTAACCGAGCCCAAGTTTCGGGATAGCCTTACAACCCAAAAGACTAGTTTATTGGGTTGTGACTTCCACATACCATTATCTTGTTATATATTTTTTCAGTGTTGGATTAATCCCATCTTCTTGAGCTTCACATGTGGGTTCTATAACATGGTTTTAGTCGAGTTAAAACACAATTTCGCAACCTAACTGAAGGCTGACAAACCCAAGTTTCAGCAAATCCGATCATTTCAGTTTGATAACGAAATCGTTGAAACCAACTAAATTGGGTTCTATTTGTTAACTAATTAGTCTTTTGTAATATTATGGATGCAGATTCTAGCGCAAATGTACTTAGTTGGGAAGGGAGACTCCGAATAGCAGTGGAGGCAGCACAAGGTTAGATAACAGATGATTTTCACCACTGTTTCCCTTCTTTAGTTTTCAGATGATACAATTACTTGTAATTCAAACTTGTAGGATTGGAATGCTTGCACAATGGTTGCAAGCCACCAATTATCCACAGAGATGTGAAGTCCACAAACATCTTGTTAAATGAAAACTTCCAGGCTAAACTTGCTGATTTCGGGCTGTCCAAGTCTTTTCCAACCGATAATAACACCCATGTTTCGACAGTTGTTGCTGGCACCCCCGGTTATCTTGATCCTGAGTAAGAACATATATATTAAAATCCATTCCAAAGTCAATTTGATAATGTTTCAGCAAATTGGTGTGACCAAATACATGTTTAATTGCATATATGCAGGTACTATATATCAAACAGGTTAACCGAAAAAAGTGATGTCTTTAGCTTTGGGGTCGTTCTCTTAGAGATAATAACTTGCAGAACAGCAATTACAAGAACAAGTGAATATCAGAAGACTCACCTGAGTCAATGGGTCGATTCATTGATTTCCCAAGGTGATGTCAGAAAAATTGTTGATCAGAGATTACAGGGAGATTTCGACATGAATTCTGTTTGGAAAGCTGTGGAAATAGCAATGGCCTGCTTGTCTGCTGCTGCTAACGCAAGGCCAACCATGAATGTTGTAGTTATGGAATTAAATGAGTGTTTGGCGACAGAATTGGCTAGGATAAAGTCGGTTAGTACTGGTTTCGATTCGAAAGATTCAATCGATCGCATGATCTCCATGAATCTTGGAGCTGAACTAAATCCTAAAGCAAGGTAATCCTGTTGCAGAAACTGTTGCTGTGCCAAATTCTGAACTGAACCTTCTTCCATTATTTCCTTGTACATTTGTACTCCTTTCTAAGTTTCTATCAATTTCCTTCCATTATAATAAAGATATAGATTTAATTTTCATGGAATTCAGAGACTTGGTTTATATTTGAATTGTATTTTTGTGGTGTAATTACATAAAGAAGAGACTGCAAAATCTTTGAGTTTTATTTTTGTCAATCGGCAGTGCCATGTTTGCAAAATGAATAAATAGTTTATCATAATAATAGCTTATGGGGTGGGAAAAAAAAATGTAATTTACATAATTTGAGTTAAAATTACACATTAAAACATAAATTCGTTATTGCTGTAAAATATTATTATTGATAACTAAGGTTGGGTAGGGTAGATAATCGATAGATCATATATTCATGATTCATGTCACGGAAAATAAAATGACATATTCGATAGATCATGTTCTGTCCATGAATACGAATTTGGAAAAATAAGGAGCATTGCATGTTTTGTCAGAAATTACTATTTAGACAATGTTTTCAATAACGAAAAAACTATTGTTTACGGTAATATAAAAAAAATAAAAAAATAAAAAAAATCTATTGTTACATCAAAAAATATATATATAATATAAAAATTAAAATGAAACTATACTATTGGAATTTTTTTTAAAAACTAAATATTTAGAGCATCTCCAATGCTATTATGCATTTGGAGAAAATGGAATGCCACATATGATAGATATTAAAAAAGTTAGAAAAACTCTCTCCAATGCTATTATCTAAGTTGAATATGGAGATGATGTGGCCAAAAAAAAGTTAGAAAATATGGAGTTGGGTTTCTAATTCTAGAAACTCTCCTAGAAATGCTGACTAGGATTTCTAACTCTTTCCACTAATAAAATTAAAGCTTTCAAGTCTTTCCACCAATAAGATTAAACCTCATTTAATTGTAAAATAAAATAGGAGAGAGAGTGTAATAATTGTTTTATTATGATTGGACATAAAATAGATGCATATTTGACTTTAGATAATTGCATTGGAGATGTGAATATGGATTCCTCTAAACTTTTTTCAAAAGTGGGCCTATAATAAATAGAAATGCTGATGTGGCACTATTTAGAAACTCAAAAATGCATATTTGCATTGGAGATGCTCTAAATATAAACAAATGATAAGAGAATTTAAATAATTTAATAAAAAATTGAAAATTATAATAAATTATGATTAAAAAAACAGCAATTAAGAGAAATCATTGTTCTTATCCAAAAAAAAAAAAAAAAAAAAAAGAGAAACCATTGTTAAATTGGGCCAGTCCAACGGCCCAGGCCCAATAGCAGGGAAGGACGATGACGTGTTCCACCACGTCATTTGATATGTGATGACTTGCCAGGCATGTCATCGATGATGTGGCCGGTCATCGGGTTATATCATTTAATTGGCAATGACATGGCAGGCGGGTTCTCTTCTCACTCCGTTTCTGATAACACTCTTCTCTCTCTTTCGACAGACATTCTTTTCTCTCTCCTTCTTCACCGGCATTTTACAGGCAGCTTTAGGTTTCACAGACATTCTTCGTTCTCAGTTTCTCACTAATAATGGAGAAAAGTTGTGATTTTTGTCGATTCTTTTTATATGGTCAGATTCCTTCTCTGATTTTTAGAATCAAAGCATGATTCTTGTGAAGAAGAGCACCCAAAAATTATTTTTGGCTTAAATTATTGTTTGAGGTTCTGTCTTTTACTTGGAGTTGATTAGGATTTTTGATTTTCATAGCTATAGAAAATAGATGCTTAAAGAATTTTGGTGATTCGCGATGATTTTTATCAATATGAAAAAATCGATGATGTACATGGACAGAGGAGCAAATGGAGGAAGGAGAAGAACTTCAATTATTGATCAACACAAGGATTTATCAAGTAATTTCCTACTAAACTTATCATCAAAGCAACCAACATTATGTTTAATATGCTTTAGAGTACTCTTGTACTTAATTAACTGGCAGAAAAATTAGCATGATTTTCCATTTGGATGATCAAGTGGCACAATTAAATTAGATAGTGATCTCTCAAGCTTCCCAGGAGAATAGGTTCACCATTGACATTTGGGCCAACTCCAACTTGATCACATTTGGTTTTCCATTTTTTATGAGACCATTTTACTTTAAAAAGTAAACTAAATAGTCACATTTGGTGCATCACAAACATGTAATGCACCAACTTATGAAATAGAAAATTGTCATGTCTTGTTGACTACGATGACCAGTTTTTGGTTACATTGACCAGGTTCCCAAGATATTATATTCCATTTTTAGTACTTTGGCAGTATAAAGTAGATGGTGATAGCCATTTCATTTTCGTGAATAGATAATTAGAAACGTGGATGGAGATTTGGACGTTTTTTCGTTGTAGGGCTGCTTGTTGGTTTGGCTCTTGCAGTTCTGGTTCATGCCTAGGATGATCAATCAGGTTTTATTATCTAAATCTTTGTATTACATTGCTTTTGGGTCTAATGGTTACTGAAATGGTATCAGAGCTTGGTTTAGTCCTGTTGGAAATTTGAAACTTTTCTTAATTACTTTATGGTTATGATTTAACTATGGTTGAGTTAGTGTATGGATTATGGTTTAATTATGGTTAAGTTATGATGTAACTATGGTTATGTTAGTTTAGTTTTCAATGGTTCAATTGTAACTATTTAGTTTACTTTTTAGATTGCTTAATGTGTAAGATTTACTTTTTAATTGTAATGATGTATTGGGTGGCTATACCAGTCCTTGTGTCAATAGTTCAAGTCTGGCAGAGTGCCAGTTTATTGTTGCACATTGTCTGTTGGATGACAATGATGGTGTGCGATCTAATGGTTGCACTTTACTCTATATTTTGTATATATACCCCCCTTTTGGGCATTGTAAATTGTAAGAGAGAGTAAGTAAAATGAAGAATGATGTATGGTTAATGAAAAGAGAAATGTTTCTGTAAATATTTTGTAAACTCTCTTCTATTGATTTTATTTTCATGTTTATTGTTATTTACGTTTATTGATGGTCTTTATGGTATGGTTATGGTTATTTATGGATGGTTTATGTTCTGATATCTTCAGCAGAAGTATCAGAATATGGTTTTATGGTTTTATGGTTATGGTTATATGGTTTTTATGTTTTTATGGTTTTATGTTTTTCAAAATGGTTTTTATGGATTTTATGTATGTTATTTTAAAATGGTATTTCATGGATTCAAATTTTTATTTTTTATTTTTTCCTATTTTCAACAAGTCCAAGAGTCCAGAGATCAAATCCCCAGCTTTTAGATCCATTGGTTACTAACATTTTGAAATATAGCATTTAATTTTAGTACACTAACAATGAATGGAAGTAACAGTAAGAACTGTTTCTGATTCTTTCTGACAGGATTTATCAGTCTGGACTATGGCTTACCGTGAAATTCAAGCTACACGGATAAGAAAATACATATTTCGGATGCTGATTTCATTGGCACTGGAACTGGTAACATCATATTGCCTGAATTCCAGAAGGATGCGGAACAGCAATTGTGGCATGTCAGGAGCTTTCCTGAGGGGACCAGAAACTGTTACAGTTTCAACCTCACAAAAGGGAATACATATCTGATCAGAGCAACTTTCATGTATGGGAATTATGATGAGCAAGGTATATATCCTGTATTTGATCTGCATATCGGGCCTAATAAATGGACCACATTGAAAGCTCAAAATGTGTCGTTTGTTGCAATCCGAGAGCTTGTTCACGTCATGACATCAAGCTCTTTACATATCTGTCAACAAAACTTGAAGTTCTTAATTAAAGTTAACATCATTTATTGAAGTGAAGGCAATATACATGCGTCAACAAAAATTTAAGGTCTTAATTATTTGTAGCAATAAAATTCCAATAAATGGTCTAGGGATAAAAGATGAATGTGGTACAAATGTAATTCCGCAAAAGCTTTGGTATATACATATATTGATTAGAATATATCATAAATTATGGCATTAATCTATATCAAGTTGGATTCTTGTAATATATATGAAATGATTGGAACCTTAATTGGAACATCCCTCCTAATATGGGTGGTGGTGTGCACCTTCCTTTCCACATTTGGTGATAAAGGGTTCGAGTCTCACAATCTACATTTTACAAACATATTTGGGGCATTGTAGATATCTCATGGACAGTTGGGGGAGTAGATATCCAGACCCCTAATAGGAATAGATATATGGACAACATATTTATTGCTAGATCTCGGCAGGTCCTAACACAACTCTGATTCAATGTTAAATTTCAAAAAACAAACGATTGGAACCTTAAATAATCATAAAAATAGAGAACTAATTAATTGCATAATTTTCTATGAATTGATAAACAATTTTAGTTTTCTGCAACTGGAATAACTAGGTATGAATATTGTTTTGCAGCTGGCACCAATTAATCATATACATTTATCAGATCTTCTCCCCAGTTCTCCCATATCAAATTAATGCATGTTGAACACCAGCCAATTAATTAATTAATGGCCTGGTGGATGATATTCAAATTTACTCAAAGTCAATCCTATGTATTATAATATCTTAGTTGACTTCTACTTGTTCTTCAATAATATCTATCTTCAGTGGTGGTGACAAGATTGTTTGGGATACTTTTTGGTGGAGTTTTGCTTCTTGGTCGTTCTGTTGGTTTCTGGGATGTTTTCCTGCTTTTTCGCTTCTGTTTTTGCTGTCTTTCTGTGCTCTTCGCGCCTGTTTGGCGCTTGTTTTGGTTTTCCTGATGTTGCTCTGTTTGAGCCTTTCTGGCTGCACTGCGGTGTTGTTGTTCTTTCCCTGGCTTGGTGCCCTTGTTATTTACTTATTGTTCAAAAAAATATATATATCTATCTTCTGCCAAAACAGCAAAAATAAAAAGTTCCTTCTTTTTGCTGTTTTTAATTTTTTCTATATCCCAAATTGCTTGACAGCCATATGTCATATCACAATCAGGTTGAAAATCTTAATGTAGTCAAGTCTAGCATTTGATTTGTTTTTTATTTATATATATTTTTTAAATCTCATACCAAAACTATAGCACAAAAACCAATCTCATTGGCTGTATATGTCAAATTTTAATTTGGTCAAACAATATCTTCCATTGACTTACAAATACATTTGACTAATTGGAGGGTGAATCAAGGAGAATACATAGAATTGGAATATTTGACTTTAATAATATGACAATCTGTCCACATGCAGCAACACTTCATTGACATGCTTTAGTCATATAATTCAAATGGGATTTGGTACTACAAATTATAAGATGATAATTATTGCTTATATGGTTCTCTAGTCAGCTTCCCTGAAAAAACCTGACAAAGGTATGGAGAAATTTGAGTCTTTTCTCTATTCATTGCTTGGAGTTTTTGCTCTTATTGTTCTTGTTCATGCTCAGGATCAAACAGGTAATCTGGAAAATGTCTCCAACTTTTATTTCTTAAACATCATTTTAACTTACTGGGAATTACTTAAGAAATTGTTTTGATTCTCTGTCAGGTTTCATCAGCATAGATTGTGGAGCAGAAACTTCAAGCTACACGGGGGAGACGGGCTTGACGTATGTTTGGGATGCGAACTTCATAGATACTGGAATAAACAAGAATGTAACAGTTGGGTACCAAACAGAATCTCAGCGACAAAATCTCTGGAATCTCAGAAGCTTTCCTGAAGGCATCAGAAACTGTTACAATGTAAAGGTTAAAAGCGGCACAAGGTATTTGATCAGGGCAAGTTTCCTGTATGGAAATTATGATTTACAAACTAAGGTACCAGAGTTTGATTTGCACCTTGGAGCCAATATGTGGGATTCTGTGAAACTTGGTAATGAATCTACTATCATCACTAAGGAAATCATACACTCCCCTTCTTCGAATTATACATATGTCTGTCTTGTGAACACCGGTTTTGGAACGCCTTTTATATCAGCATTAGAGTTCAGACCCTTGAAAAATACAACTTACACAACTGAATATGGATCTCTTATCCTATTTGCTCGCCTGGGTGTTTATTCATCAGCCAATCCAATAATCAGGTAAGCCATTTCTGTTTCCAAATTCCTGTACTTAAAGAGTTCCTGCTAGCTTAACTAAAAAGAAAGTTAACACCTCAGGTTTCCTGACGATGTTTACGATCGCATCTGGTTTCCGTATAGTTTCTCGAAATGGGATCAAATCAATACCTCACTCTCCATTAATTCTAACGACTTCCGGATACCGCAAATTTTAATGATGAGTGCAGCCACACCAAACAATGCCAGTCAGCCTCTGAATTTCTCCATTGACACTAAGGATACAGCTTCCAAACTTTATGTGTACTTGCATTTTGCTGAGCTTGAAGTGCTCCTTCCCAACCAGTCCAGGCAATTCAACATTTCCATAAATGGGCGGTTCTTGTATGGACCTGTTGTTCCAAACTACTTAGCAGCAACCACTGCATACAGCACTTCAGTCTTGAGTGGAGAACAAGGAAGATATGAGTTTTCAATCTTTAAATCTGAAAAGTCAACACTACCACCCATCCTGAATGCCGTTGAATTTTATATTGTAAAGCAACTTCTACAATCAGAAACAGACCAAATAGATGGTAAGCTCTTTCTTATCCTACTTATAAGCAGTTCATTGCCATAGATTCTGTTTAAAGGACTCTTGATTCCGTCCTTTCTTATAAGGGTATTCATAATTTCTGAATACTAATTGCTACTCTGCATATATAAAAATATTAGTTGATGCTATCAAGAATATCAAGTCAATGTATAAGAGAGAAAACTGGCAAGGAGATCCATGTGCCCCGAAATCGTATGTATGGGATGGACTTAATTGCAGCTATGATGATTTTAATCCTCCCAGAATCATTTCCCTGTAAGTTCATGCCTTCAACTTCAAGCACACTAATTTTTAGTTTGTTCTAACCCTTTGTTGATCAAATCATTGAAAACCTGAAATCAGGAATTTGTCCTCTAGCGGGTTGACTGGGGAAATACCAATTTATTTATCCAATGTCACAATGATAGAAAACCTGTAAGTATTATCTTTATCTCAAATGTACCAGTGAATTTTCGATATATTGATTACCAAATTTATGGGCTTAAATGCTTCTTTGGTGATTTCAGGGACTTATCGAACAATAATTTGACTGGAACAGTGCCTCAGTTTCTATCTCAACTTAAATTCTTGAGTGTCCTGTAAGTTTGTACTAGTAATTAAACACTTAAATGTCAGGTTTATTTGTAAGATGTACTGTATGTATGTTTCTGCTATGCCTTTGCAGAAACTTAACCGGAAACAACCTCACAGGATCAGTTCCAATCGAACTCATTGAAAGATCAAAAAAAGGTTCACTGTCATTAAGGTATGCTAATAAACTGTTTTTCAACCAATATGAACCCATATCAACAAAATTGTGATAATGCAAGTCTCAAAAACAATGTTTCGTAGAGAAATCCTAAAATCCTTATTATAATTAGCAGTTATAATTCCAGCTATTAGTTTCGTGATCTCATCGATTGGCTGCTGCTGATTTGATTGAAGTGTTGATGGAAATCCAAATCTCTGCTCATCATGCAACATGATGAAGAAAAAGAAGAAGAAAACTGTTATTGTTCCGATAGTTGCCTCAGTTGCTTCAGTTTTCATCCTGATAAGTCTCTCAGTCTTCTTCTGGAAACATAAAGGAATACGAATAAAACAAGGTATGACATCCATCACATTCTTTTAAAAAAAAATTAAGACAAATCAAGTAAAATTGTCTGATTTCGAACAAACCTGCATGGCCCTGATATGTAACTTATCTCTGCATGTGCCACAATAGTCTTCCATATATATTGATTCTTTCCATGTAACTTTTAAGAAATTTATTCTTCTATGATCAGCAGGGAAGAAGGATGCCAATTTCTGCATGACAGATCCCAAGACACCAAATATAGGTGCATTGAAGTTGAAGAACCCGCGATTTACTTATGCTGAGATTGTGAAGATGACCAATAACTTCGAAATGCTTCTTGGTGAGGGAAGTTTTGGGAAAGTTTTCCATGGCTACTTAGATGATGACACTGAAGTAGCTGTGAAAATGCTCTCAGAATCTTCTCAGCAAGGGTACGATCAGTTTGAAGCAGAGGTCAAACTTCTTCTGACTGTTCATCACAGAAACTTGACAGAACTTTACGGTTATTGTGATGAAGGCAACCATGTTGGGCTCATCTATGAGTGCATGGCCAATGGAAACTTAAAAGAGCATCTTAGAGCAGGTTTGATTGTAACATGTTTATTTTTCTCTTAACTATTTGAATAATGAAATCGAATACACCGAAATTGAAAAAGGCAATTTGTTTATGGGTGTAGAGAGCAATGAAGATGTCTTGAGCTGGGAAGGGAGACTTCGTATAGCAGTAGAGTCAGCACTAGGTTTACAAACTATATATGGTTTTTGTTTCAAAGTTTCACTTGATTTGTGCAGCTCTGCATGGATTGATTCAATTAATTTGAATATAAAATATAGGATTGGAGTATCTGCACTATGGTTGCAAGCCACCTAGAGTACACAGAGATGTGAAGTCTGCAAACATCCTATTAGACAATAAATTCCAAGCAAAAATAGCTGATTTTGGACTCATACGAAGTTTTCCAAGTGATGGTGGCAGTCATGTCTCAACAGTTGTTGCTGGGACTTTTGGCTACCTTGATCCTGAGTAAGTACTTTTTTCTTTTAACATATATGCCATCTAAATATTTACAAACCTTCTTTTAAAATTAATATGAGTTATTTTCAAAATTATGAAAGGTTTTTATTAGAGTGTTTTAATTATATCATTGTTTGAGCCCTTACCTGATAAATTAAACGTTTAGGCCTAGTGATTATTAACAAGATATCAAAGATTGGTTTGGCCCAAAATTCCTGGTTTCCAATCCCTGCTTGCATATGTTTTTGTATTTATTCTTTGATCTACATCTATATTTCAGCTTGGTCCACTTGAGAGGGTGTTCTGTATTTATTCGGATTTAGTGGTTACTAATAATGCTAATTGAATCACCATAGCAAAGAATCTTGGTTTCATGATCTGCACTGAATAACCTGTTTTGACTTGCAGGTACTTTGAATCAAATAGGTTAACAGCAAAAAGCGATGTGTATAGTTTCGGGGTTGTTCTTTTGGAAATAATCACAAATCGATCTGTGATTACAAACACTAATGAGAATAGTCACATAAAGCAATGGGTCGGTTTTATGCTTGCACAAGGGGATATCAAGAACATTGTAGACCAAAGGTTACATGGAGATTTTGACAGTAATTCGGCCTGGAAAATTGTTGAACTAGCAATGCATTGTGTATCTCAAACTTCCATCAGAAGGCCAACCATGAGTCATGTAGTGATAGTACTAAAGGACTGTTTAGCCATGGAGATGGCTAGGACAAACGGCCATGGAAATGAACCGAAAGATCAGCATGAAATGTTCAGTGTAAATATGAATTCTGAACTAGCTCCTACAGCAAGGTAGTAATTTTGGAATCAATGGTGAGATCATTAATGGTGTTTTCAATCTCAAACCTGCCTCTACTGCAATTGATGTTTGTACCTCAAGAAAAGTCAAATAATATTGGCATACTTTTGGTATACTTTATATGGCTTATCAAGTTATAGTCTGTAAATCATTGTAAGCACTTATCATTTGTAGTAGCATTTGAATTGATTTTCTGGTAAATCATTGTTTATTAGTGTCAGGCGGAGCCAAAAATCATATATAAATGGGCCTTTAGACTGAAATAAAAGATTTATAAGGGGCCATTTGTAACATCTTAGGCCCACCAAGTAGATATTGTCTACTTTGATTTCACATAAACATTTTTCACTTATGATCCAAAACGCGTCTACTTTATGTAACTTCTTAGATTTTTGATAACTGACTCTAACACGCTTACCAACACTAACTGCTACTTGTAAAACCTGTGAGTTTTCTTATATTTGGTTTGTTTTTCTCTGCAACTCAGTTTAATTGTATGCTTGTCAATCACTTATAAACGTGAGGTTGTCCTGAAATTATAATTTCAAGCTAACCTGATAGGAGAACCTCCATATATATATATATAGTCATTTTCACCTCAGTGCGAACAGATATAAAATATATCAATGTATTATATGTGGACCATAGATTATGGATAAACACTGACAAGTGCATGCAAACCGGGTCAAAGCAATTGAATCTAATGGTCCACATACAAGACACTGATATATATTTATCAATGCGTACTGAGGAGAAAATTTTCCTATATGTATCCCACAAGTTTTTTTCCCTTTGGATGTCCTGACTCTGTAAAGTGAACTTTCATAACTTTTTTTTTTTTTTCATAATATACCACTTGCAATAGAGGCAATTCGAACCTGAGACATTGTCTGAATGAATGCTCATATATAAAATTGATTTTCTAATCTTACATAATCAAAGAGCGTGAAAAAACATGTAGGATTCCATATCTAACTATATATATATTGATAATGGTTATTCACCGCGGAACTGTATGAGTAAATTAAATGGTATTTTATCAAAGGAAATTGTCTACACATCTCCATCAACAACTGATCGAGAATTTCTTTGCCCCGGAAATTGAAGGGTACGTAACTTCTAAGTTATTGACTTATTCTATACTGAAATAAAATATTCTGACTACATAGCATGACAATTACATGTTTTAGTTTATTTCAAAATATAACTTGTGTTGTACAGTTGTACTAGTTAAAAGAATACCAATAGTTTCAATAAAATAAAAAAATAAAAAAAAACCGAAGACCAAGTTAGACCAATTAGCCTCCTTAAAGAAATATCAGTGTAGGGATAAGATGATTACAATTTACGAATATTCGCTTAGATTAATTAATTAATACCGTTTTGATGTGACCATTTAGCTGTTTTTTTATATGGTAAGGATAAATCAAATGGGCATATATGCTAATTTTAGAAAGTTGATGAATAATTAAGTTCTTGGGTGAATAAGTTATTTTTTATTTTTATTTTTTTTTAAAGGCAAATTTATTAACAGGCAAAGCCAGAGCACAAAACGAAACACAGAAAGCAACAGCAGAAACAACACAGGAAGCCACAAGTGCAGAGGCGAAGGCCACAACAAAACAAAAACAAAAGCAGAGAAAAACAGCTGCAAAGAAACAGGGCAGACAGAGAACCACGCCTCAGCAAACACAAAACACTACCCAAAAAGAACAGCAGAAAAAGAACAAAAAATCACACAGCTGCGACAGAAACAAAAGCCAAAAATAAACCCAAAAGCAACAAAACTCAGGAAACACTCCAAGTTAAGCAGTTGTTAGCAAGAAAACAAAGTCTTCTTAAATATTATAAGCAAGTTAAGCAGTATAAGTATAACCCCCGTTTTCTCTTTTCGTTTCTCTGCTTAATCAGTCTCTGATCATAACTGATCTGTATATAATAGTCACTGTGAATGTGAAGTAGATGTGCAGCTGAGAAAATAATCATCATATATATTGAGATTGGCAGGTTAATTAAGACACAAAGCACATTTCAGTAATATATCAATGGATATAAGATCATTGTAATAGTACATATCCCAACCCAAATCAACAGCCTAATAGTCCATTTGTGTTTATCAAACCCAAAAGTTGTACAAGCCCAAGCCCAAAACGAATTCCACCCTAAAAGGTTTACCAAGCCCATCGGAATATTATTTAAAGAATAAAAAATAATAAAGAAAAGAAATAAGTGGCCAGCAAATCAGGACATGTTGTTAGATGATGAAGAGGTGGCAAGATATTGGGAGGTTGGTGGCATGAGGTGTTAGGAAATGAGGAGAGAGAAGGGAGAATTGGTGAAAGCAAACTAGCAAAGAAAGAAAAGAAAGAAAAGAAGAAAAACACTAGGAGAGGGAGAGAGAGAGAGCTGTTTTGAGAGATAAACAAACAAAGAAAGAAGGAAGAGATCTAGAGAGGCGGAGATAGGAAGAAGAAATACGCTATGCTGCGTTGGCTCCCCTCAACTCTTCTCTAATCACATAATCTTCAATATATTCTTCATATTTCCACTATGACCCCTAATTCTCCAAAATTACGCCAATGCCCCTGAACTCTAAAAATACCTGAAACACTTATTTTAACATATTAAATACCCGATTTTGCCCAAGGAATAAGCACAAGAAGTAGGAATTAGAGACCTAAAAATAGGAATAAAAATAGTACAATCACATTCGCCCAAGCAATGGAAACCGACGATGGATGTTCCTTGAGCCTAAAGGCATCTGGAGTGGTTGTTGTCCTCCTAAAGTGGAAGTCTTTATGTGGCAGCTCATGCATGGCAGAGTTTTGGTCAATCAGATGTTAAGTAAATGTGGAGTTAATGTGGGATCTAACCTTGGCAATCACCTTTGTTATGAAAATCTAGAGACTATGAACAATTGTTTCTTACATTGTAAATGGTCCTGGAATCTTTGGCATAGATGTATGAATTGGTGGGAGACAAGTTGCTGCCCTTCTTCTTCTCTGTTTGAATGGTGGACTGGTTGGATATGACTATGCCCGAAAAATAAATATGTGAGAGCTTGGAAAATTTTGTTTCTGGGTGTGGTCTAGACCATTTGGGACACTAGGAACGAAAAAGCTTTTAAGGATGGTAAGGTTTGTTTAGTGCAAGCGGAGGATATGGTGTGTTTCAGAGTGGCTTGGTGGTTCAAGAATTTAGGTAAAGGTGCGTTGGAGCCTATTACCACTCTTCTCTAGAACATCAAAGAGGGCTGCACTGATTTCAAAACTTCCAAGAGCAAGAAGGCTGTAGATTGGGTTCCTCCTCCCTCTGGTTCTCTCAAATTCAACGTTGATGAGTCGGCGCGTGGTTCCCCTGGTAATGGAGGAATTGGCGGGGTCTTAAGAGACCATAAAGGGAGAGTTCGTTGTCTCTTCTCAGCCAATGTTGGGATACAAGATGCTGTGACTGCAGAAATTTTGGCCTTAGTTAGAGCTTGCAATTTATGTATGACAAAACCTAACCTTATACACAAAAGCATTGAGTTTGTAAGTGACTAAGGTAGTTGTATCTTGGGTTAACGGCAGGGGTTTAGGAAGCATCAAGCATTTTCAATCGATTTATGAAATTTGTTATCTCCTAAACCTTTTGGGTCAAGGTAGTGTTTTGTATTGTTCTAGGTCGTCGAATTCTTTTGCGGACTTGCTGGCTAAACAAGGTTCTGTTGGTGGTTTGGAGATCCTCTCTTGGTGTGATTTCTAAGGCTACGTTTGTTCTCTGGCTGGGCGTTTTGGCTGTTGTTCTGTGTTATTTTTTGGCATGTGCTATGTTTATGTGTTTTGTTTCTTGTCTTGTTTTCGTTGGCTGGGTGGTTGGTTTTTGCCTCTCATTGTTGTTGTTTGCTGTTATCTTGTGTTTCTTGGTTGTTCAATAAATTGCCTTTCAAAAAAAAAAAAAAAAATCGTTCACAGTCAATTCTTCCGTATACTTGATATCATTCTCAAACTATTCTATAATATTTTGTATGTGTGTAAGGAGCAAATTTTAGAGTTTGAGAGTTAAAGAAAAAAAATTCAAGAAAAGGATTACAAGAACGTTGAGTTCTTTTTTTTTTTTTGGGAAAAAAATGTGTTTTATTACTTTGTAGTAGATTTTTTTTCTTAAATTGTATGTCCCAAGTAATTTTGATAAAGGAAAAATAAGAATACTACATAATTAAAAAAGTGAGGGATAAACAAACTGATAAGGGGGTGTGCCAATAGAACCACTCAAAAAATAAACCAAAAAAAACCAACACAAATGATGTGGCAAATGATTTATCCATAATTAATGCTAGAAAACCCAAAAAATTCACCCAAATTTCAACCCAAATGATGTGGCAAGTGGTTTTTTTCATTAATCACATCTCACATGTTGTGTATGGTGATGACAACTCACTTGCCACATCATTTGAGTTGAAATTTAAGTTAATTATTTGGATTGTATAGCATTTCTCTTTGTCCATTCATCACATCATCTCATGATTTGTGTAGTGATGACAACTTGCTTACCATATAATTTGTGTTGAATTTTGGGTTAATTATTTGAGTTGTATAGCATTACTCTTTGTCCATTCACCACATCACCCCATGATTTGTGTTGTGATGACAACTCACTTACCACATCATTTATGTTGAATATTTGAGTTAATTTTTTGGGTTGTATAGTATTACTCATAATATATTATGATTTGTTTTTTAACTACTAATCAAAGTCAACATTTATACTCACGACATATGGGACATGGGTTTTTGTCCTATATAATAATTTATCCATTATTCTCAGACAATTCTTGCATATAGCAATTCTTCCGTATGCTTGATATCGTTCTCAAACTATTCCATAATATTTTGTAAGTGTATAAGGAGCAAATTTTAGAGTTTGAGGGTAAAAGAAAAAAAAAAATCAAGAAACGGATTACAAGAACGTTTGGTTTTTTTTTTTGGAAAAGGAATGTAGTGTTTTATTCGATTTACTTTGTAGAAGATTTTTTTTTCTTAAATGTTATGTCCCAAGTAATTTTGATAAAGGAAAAAAAGAATACTACATAATTAAAGAAGTGAGGGATAAACAAATAGGTAGAGGGGAGTGTGCCAATAGAACCACTCAAAAAAATAACCAAAAAAACCAATCAAAATGATGTGGTAAATGATTTATCCATCACTAATGCTAAACAACCCAAAAATTTTGTCCGAATTTCAATCCAAATGATATGGCAAGTGGTTTTTTTATTAATCATATCATCACATGTTGTGTATGGTGATGATAACTCACTTGCCACATCATTTGAATTGAAATTTGGGTTAATTATTTGGGTTGTATAACATTACTTTTTGTCCATTCATCACATCACCCCATGATTTGTGTGGTGATGACAACTCGCTTACCATATAATTTATGTTGAATTTTGGGTTAATTATTTGGGTTGTATAGCATTACTCTTTGTCCATTCACCACATCACCCCATGATTTGTGTGATGATGACAACTCACTTACCACATCATTTGTGTTGAATATTTGGGTTAATTTTTTGAGTTATATAGTATTACTCATAATATATTATGCTTTGTAAATCGCAAAGTGTACAAAGACCTCTTCCCTATAATGAGAGTTGCATTATGGGTTATACCTATCCTTGTTGATCTCGCTAGATCCCAATAAACACTTGACTCGATGTGTGTGAGATTTTTTTTTTTAAAAAAAATGGGTTTGCATTTATACCATCAAACATTAACAATTAATCATCAATTATAACCAATGATGTAATGTGGGCTGCTCATATGAAATCAATGATCTGTACAGAGTAATTTTTTTTTTTTTCTTTTTGCTCTTCAAATTGTACTCGGTCCAAGCTTGATCTTAAAATACAAAGTACCGATTTTCATATTTTTGCGTTTTCTTTTTGAGTATTCAAAATTTCAATTATAAACTTTATACAATTGGACCAATGCAATTATAACTTGATTTACATAGAAAAAATATTTTATATTAAAACAATCTTTGACGTGTTTTTATATATGACTGCTTCTTCCGTTTCACATAAAAAATAAAATAAATAAAAAAATAAAAAATTTGGTTAAATAGTATGCCCCTCAAAGCCATACCAATAAAGTGGTGGGCAGGAATCATGTTACGATCGCCCAATTCTTATATGTTATATCGCGTTGTCCATAATAAATTTTGAATAGTCAATTAATATATTAAAGGGATATTATTAAAAGCCACCCTCTAGTTTGATATATTGGCTAAAAACCACCCTCTAGTTTCGTTTTTGGTCAAAAACCACCTTACTGTTTTTCTGTTAAATTTTTGATAAAAATACTGTTTTATCCTTTAATATAAAAATATTTGCTTAAAAAAAATTAAATACCACAAAAGAAACCGTCCATTTTGTATTTAATAAAAAACAATATAAATATACATATTAAAAAAAAAAAAAAAACACAGTGGAGATCCAGATGGACGGTCAGGACCTCCCATAAAATCAACAAACAAATATAAAAAAAATCACCAGATTTCTATGAAGTACAGACCACCATCTCTTTTCTAAAACTTTCCAATCTCTTGTTCTACAAACCACCATCAGTCCATGGACCTTCCCAACCATCCAAACACCCATTCCAAACTAACACAGTGCATAATTCATCTTCGTCAAAGAATATTAAAAAAAAAAAAAAAAAAAAAAAAAAAAAAAAACAAATTATGCTCATTAATTGAAAAGGGTGTTACAGATTCCAGGCAGGCAACTATGTTCAAACTTCAAAATTCAACTCATTACCAAATTTTTAGTCGACTAAGCATTTCATGTTAATTAATTTCCATTATTTAATACAGTAATGTCTTCTATTATTTCACAGATCCCTTTAAAAGTTGCAAACAAATGCAAATTGAGTATAGACTATGATTATATATATTCATGTATGCTTTGACTTTATGTGCTCCAACGTAAATGGATGAAATAATAATAAGTCAATGGAAAAATCTGCCACTTGCATATGATCACTTTAATTAAGAACAATATCTTTGACAATAATTGCTCCAATATATTTTTTAATCCCAATATGTAATTTTATTTAACTTTTTTGGTTCTTCTACAATGTGTTGTAGTACTCAAACTTATCATTTCCTGTAAAAAAAAAAAAAAAAAAAAAAACTCAGAGGCAATGGAGAAGTTGAAGAGTTTCCACTATGCATTTTTGCTTGCTGTTTTTGCTCTTGCAATATCTGTTTCGGCTCAGGATCAGTCAGGTTTGAAAAAGAAAAACAAATGTGGTTAATTAATATTGTTGTTCACCATGTAGCCGATTAATTATTCTTTCCTTTTCTCAGGTTTTATTAGCATAGATTGTGGGATACCACCAGCGTCTGGCTACAATGATGAGACTACAGACATCAAATACATTTCGGATGCAACGTTCATTGATACTGGAATTACTAAGAGCATTCCACCAGAGTTTCAGACAAATTCACTTGAAAAACAATTCTACAATGTCAGAAGTTTTCCTGAAGGTAACAAAAATTGTTACACCCTGAATCCAGCACAAGGAAAAAACGGTAAGTATTTGATTCGAGCCCGATTCATGTATGGAAATTATGATGGAACGAGGAGTGTGCCACAGTTTGATCTGTATCTTGGAGTTAATGTTTGGGATAACATAAAATTGAACAATGCTTCCAGTGTTTTTACCACAGAGATAATACATGTTCCTTCAGCAAATAATATATATGTCTGTCTCGTGAATACCGGGCTTGGTACACCTTTCATATCATCTCTTGAGCTTAGACTTTTGAAAAATTCAACTTACGAGACACAAACTCTGTCTGAATCACTTGTTCTCCTTCGAAGATATGATTTTGGTTCTACAACAAATCGATCAATCAGGTAAAACATCTTAAACTTTTTTTTAATCGATTGTTCTAAGAGTACGCGTACATTAAAAAGGAAATTAATTTTTTTCTTAATGTAGCTTTTAGAATATTATTTAATAGAATCCGTTTTGAAAGTACTGTTTTAATTCTTTCAATTTAGGTTCAAGGATGATATATTTGATCGAATCTGGATGCCGAAAAACTTCCTGGGCTGGAAAATTCTGAGCACGTCTCTTCCTATTGATAAATCTGAAAATCCGAATTTTATCCGACCATCACCAGCTGTAATGGGAACTGCCGTGACACCGGAAAATGTTAGTGAAAGCTTGTCGTTGACCTGGGATCCTCCAAATCCAACATCTAAATATTATGTATACATGCACTTTGCTGAAGTTGAGATCTTAGTCAATCAAACTAGAGAATTCAACATATCTCAGAATGGCAAGTTTTTTTTTGGACCTCTTGTTCCTGATTACTTGTTATCAACTACTGTCTATAATGTGAAACCGGCCAGAGGTGAAAAAATCCTGTTTTCGATGGAAAGAACAGCCAGATCAACCCTTCCACCGATTATCAACGCCATTGAGATTTATATGGTACAAGAAATTTCTCAATCTACAACAGATCAAAATGATGGTATGATTTTATAATTAAGTATTTTCTTTTCAGTACACTGCTTTGTTTTTTTGAAAGCTGACAAGGTTTTGGGACGGGTTTTACCTGACTATACAAACATGGCCCGGAATACAACTCCCATTAGGGGTATCCGGTGTCCTATACTTTATTTTTTGTTTGTTATAATTATAAGGGTACACCGTACATGTAAAGGAAAATGTTGATTGGATGAGAGTAGGTTAATGTCACTACCAATGAGTCAATGATGTCCTAAAAATAATAAAAACTAAATGAGATAATTTCACAATTATTTTTATTGATTAAATAATTCATCACGTTTATATTTCATAAAAAATCCCTTGTAGTTTCAATTTATTATATAAATATGTATATATATATATATATATATATATATATATAAACGTCCTTATTGATCAAATTGGATCAATATAGTCTCCGATTTGTGGTTGATACAGGTTTGCTTCTTATCATGGTTGAGTCGGATGCGTTGGAAGTGGTTAATCTGATTGTTTCTGGTAGTGATATTTCTATAGATATCAGGCTTATTATGTGTAATATCACTGATCTCCTTAATCGTATTGGTAATGTCACCCTTCGGCTGATAGCAGCAGTGTTTCACCAGATCACTCAGCAGCTTAGTTCAACTCATACACGAGTCCTTATGTAACATAGTCCTACTCATACACGTTAGCTTATTTGTTTCCTTATGTAATTAGTTAATGTTTTCCTATTATGAGCATTGTATATGTATATATACTGCCATCAGTTAATGAAAACGTGAGATAATCTTCTTCACAATTATTGAATCATATTATGGTATCAGAGCCAAGATCCTAAACACCTAACTAAAACCCTAGCCGCCTGAATTTTTCTTTTCCTCTTCTCTTCCGCAAGTCATCTCTCTATCTCATCGATGACTAACACCTCCTCTACCTCCTTTGCCTCTTCTCCTCCCGTTATCCTCATGGGAACAAACACCTCCACTCAACCCCAATCACTAATTGCCATCAACTCCACTCAAATTCCGATCAAACTCTCCAAGGGAGGAAACTACGCCGCCTGGAGATCACAGTTTGAAAATCTCCTCTTCGGCTATGACCTTATGGGATACCTGGATGGTACTAAGATATGTCCTCCAGCGGCTCTTGCTATTTCCCCATGTGTATCTACCGAACCAACAACTCAGGGTACTTCTTCTCCAAACCCGGACTACCAGATATGGCTGCGTCAGGATCGTCTTCTTCTACATGCAATTCAGGTCTCCTGCACCGGTGCAGCCCAAGGTATTGTCACTCGTTCCACCACTTCTGCTCAAGCATGGGAAAAACTTGAAACCACATATGCTAATCGATCTAATACTCGTAAACTCGGCCTTCTCGATTCCCTTACGAATGTCAGTTTGACGGACAAATCTGTCGCGGATTACATGCAAGGAATTAAATCCATACTAGACAATCTCGAACTCTTCGGTCACTCAGTTGATGATGGTGCAGCCATCATACATACTCTGAATGGATTGGGTCCGTCATACTTACCACTCGCTTCTGCTATTCGGGCTCGGGACTCCCCGATCTCTTTTGATGAATTATATGACAAATTGCTTGACCATGAATCTTTTCTCAAACGGGAGGACACGAAAAAGGGTATACCGCAAATTACGGCACAATACAACCAACGAACTTCCAATCGCCGAGGTCGTGGCTATCAAGGCAACTCCTCCCCTCATATGGCGCAGAATCACTCAGGTAATGGCGGTCATACCAATTACACCAACCAGCAGCATTATGGTCAGAATTTTGGTCCAGCTCCAACAGGTGGCAGTCGCAATTTTTCTGGTCAACATGGCTCCTACAGGCCTCAGCAGTGGCGTCCACCAGTCTCCACCTACCAGCCATGTCCAATATGCCAGCTATGTGACAAAATTGGTCACACAGCCCGTGTTTGTCGATCTCGTCAACCAACTAGGTCTCAAGCTTGGCCTCAGGCACATCACATGACCACGGATCAACCGAATCCTCCGAACAACTGGGTCCTTGACACAGGTGCTTCTCATCACATGACTTCAGACCTTTAAAATTTGTCTCTGCATTCCGAATATGGCGGCACTGAGGATATCGTGGTTGGGGACGGTAAAACAATTCCTATAACTCACATTGGCTCTACTTCTCTAACTACTCCATCTTCTTCTTTTCGTCTTAAGCATGTTTTATGTTCACCACACATCTCACAAAATTTGGTCTCCGTGTCACAGTTTTGCGCACACAATAATACTTCTGTCGAATTTTTTCCTGACTATTTTCTTGTGAAGGATCTAACCACGGGGGCATCCTTGGTCCGCGGCCAGAATAGAGGGAATCTTTACGTCTGGCCACAGTCGAGTCCTCACAGTCAATTAGTCCCGCATGCTCATCAGTTCTTCGCGTCGTCTCATCCCAGCGTCTCATCTCAGTCTTGGCACTGTCGTCTAGGTCATCCCGCCAAACCGGTCTTACAGAAGGTCATATCGTCTCATAGCCTTCCGGTCATCGAGTCTGACACTACCGTGTTTCATTGCTCAGCATGTCTATGTAATAAGAGTCACAAATTGCCTTTTGGGATATCAACATTGACAAGCAATAAACCTTTTGAGATTTTATTTACTGATGTTTGGGGTCCTGCTCATATACAATCATTTGATAAATATAAATACTACGTTATATTTGTGGATTATTTTTCGAAATATACGTGGCTTTATCCTCTCAAAAATAAATCAGATGTTCCCCTTGTCTTTAATAGGTTCAAATTGCTAGTTGAAAATTTTTTCGATACCAAAATCAAAACTGTGTATTCGGATGGTAGTGGAGAGGCCTAAGCACTTGGCCTTGACCTACAACACTTAGGCATCCAACACCTCAAGTCTCCACCTCACACTCCTGAACATGTCGGTACTGCTGAACGCAAGCATCGACATGTGGTCGAAACGGCCTTAACTCTCCTTCACCATGCTTCCGTGCCCATTAAATACTGGTCTCTGGCATTTAACGCTGCGGTTTACTTGATAAATCGCATGCCAACTCAGGTCCTAGGCAACCAAAGTCCATTCTTTCGTCTTTTTGGTAAGGAACCGAACTATCGGAAGCTCCGTGTGTTCGGGTGTCTTTGCTATCCATGGTTACGTCCATACACGTCCCATAAACTCCAACCTCGTTCTCGCCCTTGTGTCTTTGTTGGTTATTCCACTGAACACAATGCGTATCTTTGTCTAGATCGGTCCACCGGTAGAGTTTTTGTCTCCCATCATGTCATGTTCGTCGAGCACAATTTTCCATTCTCTAATTCCGTAGTCCACGCACCACAGCCCTCTCCTCCACATGTCAGTCAATGGCTTGAGCAGCCTACTCACACACACGTCAGTCCAAGTCTTGTGCAACCCTCACTCGCTGAGTCTTCTCCAACAACAGATTTCCCTATGCCACCTGTTGCCACTCTACCTGATCTATTACCAATTCCACTCAACTCCACGCCTTACAGTCCCTCCCACTTCCCTCCCTCCAATTCGACTGGTCGGTCACCATCTGCAGGTGTCTCGTTGTCTGCTGACCCTGACCCATGTCCAGCCAAGACAGTCCCTACACACCAGTCCACCAGCGTCCATCTTCCCCTTGAGTCAGCCTCACTGTCAAATGCCCATACTGATCCTTCTCCGAATGTTATACAAACCCGCTCCAAAAATCAGATATTCAAACCAAAACCCATCTTTGACCTGCATGTCACGACCCATACACCTCCCCAAACCGAGCCAACCACCTTGATTCAAGCCCGAAAATCCGTGGAATGGAGAACAGCCATGAGTGTGGAATTTGATGCACTGGCTAAAAATGGAACCTGGATTTTGGTCCCGCCTCATTCGTCCCGAAATGTAGTTGGATGTAAATGGATTTTTCGAATCAAACGCCACCCTGATGGCTCGGTTGCCAGATATAAAGCTCGCCTAGTGGCGAAAGGTTTTCATCAACGTCCTGGAATTGATTTTACTGAAACCTTTAGTCCTGTTGTGAAGCCGGTCACAGTCCGATTGATTCTAACTCTTGCAGTCACTAATGGTTGGCCCTTGCGCCAGCTAGATGTTAATAATGCTTTTTTGCAGGGTTCATTGACAGATGATGTATACATGGAACAACCACCTGGATTCGTTGATCCCAACCAGCCACACCACGTGTGCAAACTGAGGAAAGCTATCTATGGTCTTCGTCAGGCACCTCGCGCCTGGTACAATGAGTTGCGCTCATTTCTTCTAGCCACTGGATTTACCAACTCTCAGTGTGACACATCTCTCTTTGCTCAACAATGCTCCGGCCATACTCTGTATCTCTTAGTGTATGTGGATGATATCATCGTCACCGGCTCTTCACCCTCACATGTTCAGAATTTCATTGCCACCTTGGCTCACCGATTTTCCTTGAAGGATCTTGGCCAACTCTCATTTTTCCTTGGCGTCGAAGCTCATCACTCCACGAGCGGTTTATTTCTCTCTCAACAAAAGTACATTCGTGACCTCCTGACGCGGACAAATATGCTTGATGCCAACACTATTTCCACGCCTCTCTCCCTTACTGATCCATTGAAATTGGTTGATGGTAGTGCACAAACTGATGCTACACAGTATCGGCAGGTTGTAGGCTCTCTCCAATACCTGTCCTTGACTCGTCCAGATGTCTCATTCGCCGTCAACAAACTGTCACAATTCATGCACCGCCCAACAGTAAATCACTGGGCTGCAGTTAAAAGACTTCTTCGATATCTTAAAGGCTCGCTGAACCATGGGCTGCTCATTCGTAAGAATTCTCCTTCCACTCTACATGCCTTCGCTGATGCCGACTGGGCAGGCGATCCGGATGATAGACGGTCAACCACTGCCTATGTAATTTTTCTTGGCACCACACCCATTAGCTGGAGCTCCAAGAAACAACACACGGTTGCAAGATCGACCACTGAGGCGGAATATCGTGCGATTGCATCGACTGCAGCTGAACTTAACTGGATTGGTCAGCTACTCACTGAGCTTCGGATTCAAACTCCTAGTACACCGGTCATTTACTGTGACAATATAGGTGCCACCTATGTCTGTTCCAACCCAATTTTTCACAGCCGCATGAAGCACGTTGCCATTGATTTCTTCTTTGTACGGGATCAAGTGGCTCGTCGACAGCTGCGTATCTCTCATGTTCACACGAATGACCAACTGGCGGACTCCCTAACCAAGCCTCTCTCTCGCAAGCAGTTCATTGACCATCGATACAAGATAGGCATCCTTGACGGAAGCTCTATCTTGCGGGGGCATGATAGCAGCAGTGTTTCACCAGATCACTCAGCAGCTTAGTTCAACTCATACACGAGTCCTTATGTAACATAGTCCTACTCATACACGTTAGCTTATTTGTTTCCTTATGTAATTAGTTAATGTTTTCCTATTATGAGCATTGTATATGTATATATACTGCCATCAGTTAATGAAAACGTGAGATAATCTTCTTCACAATTATTGAATCATATTATCGGCATGTTCCTAGCAAGAGAAATGTTGTTGCCCATAATTTAGCTAACATGGCTTTGTCTGTCGATGAGGATTTGTTTTGGATGAATCTTACCCTCTATGGTGGAGAGGTCTGTGTTGGACGATTGTCCTATTTAATTTATATATTTCTTCCTCTTCAAAAATAAATAAATAAATAAAATTTTGTGGGGCATGGCCGAACCCGACCCTCAAATTAAGAGTTCGGTCTAAGTCAGATTCCTATGACCGGGTGCTAAGGTTTAACATTTGAAGGTAGACAGAATAAAAAAAAATCAACAAGTTTACGGAAAAAAAATATAATAAATAAAAAATAAAGCCATGTTGGCAGCCCAAGCCTACACATGCAAGCTCACTCTGAACGTGGCTTATGGGTTGGGCCGGCTTAACAAAAACATTGCAGGGCTGATTCGTAACCGACCCGCAATTCCTGTTGGGTCTAAAATTTTATCCCAGCCCAACCCGTTTGATACCTACGATAGTGCAATATGAGTTAGTTTTCAGATAATATAAAATCTAATTATTTTATTTTTATATAAAATTTAAAATTTCAGTGGATGCGATGATGAATATAAAATCGGTATATGGAGTGAAAAAAAATTGGCAAGCAGATCCATGTTCCCCAAAATCTTACTGGTGGGATGGTCTTAATTGCAGCTATGAGGATAGTAATCCTCCAAGAATCATATCCTTGTAAGTTCACGCCTCCAAATTTAATATTTTGTAGCTTTTCAACTTTATTTATTTTCACTTTCTTTTATGAAATTTATTGAACATGCAATTAGGAACTTGTCTTCGAGTGGACTGACAGGGGAGATAGCTTCACATTTTTCCAATCTCACATTACTACAATATTTGTAAGTATTCTACAATATTTCTAGTTATTCATGATTTATTCTCAAAACTTATATTGACAAAATATAATTTATTGCTTGATACAGGGACTTGTCAAATAATAGTTTAACTGGAAAAGTGCCAGAGTTTTTAGCTCAGTTGCCATCTTTGAAAGTTCTGTAAGTTTACTTAATTTGCATTTAGTGATAATTAGAATATAAATCTAAATAATCATAGCTGATCAAGTGCAATATGTTCGGGCAGAATCCCTGTATAATTGTATGTTAATTTTGAAATATTTTTGGAACAGGAATCAAACATCCCGTGACATTTTGGAGTTCATTGATACTTAATTTTGATATACTTTTGCAGAAACTTAAAAAGAAACCAGCTCACAGGATCAGTTCCAGCTGATCTCATTGAAAGGTCGAAGACTGGATCCCTTACATTGAGGTTTGTTTTTCCGATCAGTTTAAACTTTTGGATTTAATGGTAATTGGCATGGTATCAGAGCTTGGAGCTTAAGATTTTGAGTATGGCCGGTATTTATTATTTCGTATTTTACTAATATTATTATAAATCATTTTATTGATTTAAGTGTGGAGGAAAATCCAAGTATTTGTTTGTTGGCGACTTCATGTAAAAAGAAGAAAAAAAAGGTTGTCATTCCAGTGGTAGCATCAGTTGCTGCATTTTCTGTGGCCTTAGTCGCAATATTGGCTATCTGTTGCAGGCATAATTATATGAGAAAAAAACAAGGTATAGATTATAAACAACACAGAATATTATATATTGTTGAACTGATTATTAATTTAATCTCCTAATAATTCAATAATAATCAAGTTGTGCTTATTAAGCTTGTGATGGTCTTGTAGTTGTTGGGAAGGCGAAATCTGAATTAGAAAAAATAAATGATTCATTCGCCTTAAAAAGTCGGCAATTTACCTACTCTGATGTTGTGAGAATTACAAAAAACTTCGAGAAAGTTCTTGGTAAAGGAGGATTCGGAGCAGTTTATCATGGCTGGTTGGATGACATACAAGTAGCTGTGAAGATGCTTTCTTCGTCTTCTGACCAAGGATACAAGGAATTCCGTGCAGAGGTATACAATCAAAGGTCCTTCTTTAGTCTAGTTGGAATTTTATTTCAATACTGAACGAAAATAGATTTTTAGTTACATAACATTGCAGAATAACATTATTCAACTTCGATCCTGAATTTTTTTTTTTTCAGGGCCAACTTACTAGATAATTATTATATGCAAATAAAGTACCATATTTCTTATTTCAAATTGATGGAATTCATATTTCTTATAAAAAATGCGGCTTTGATTGATTACAGGTTAAGCTTCTTATGAGAGTTCATCATCGAAACCTGACCAGCCTTGTTGGATATTGCATTGAAGACACCAATATGGGGCTTATCTATGAGTACATGTCTAACGGAACCTTGCAAGAATATTTGTCAGGTCACTTAATTTAAATTACTGTTAGTGTATATGACCGACCTCATTTTAATTTTAATTACTCTAGAACAGATAGAAAGTTGCACTAAGATTTTGCATATGGAATTATGGATTCAGGTACAAATGCAAATATCTTGAGTTGGCAAGACAGGATGCGAATAGCGGTAGATTCAGCACAAGGTTCGTGGCTAAATGATCGCAAAAGATAGAGTCATTACTGCTTTTACATTTCTTGATATTTGTATAAATGTTTTTGTCAAAATTTGAAATGCATGCAGGATTAGAGTATCTACATAATGGTTGTAAGCCACCAATAGTCCATAGAGATGTGAAGTCTGCAAACATCTTATTGAATGAAAAACTACAAGCCAAGATCGCTGATTTCGGCTTGTCCCGAATATTTCAAACTGAAAGTGGTGCTCATATATCCACAGTTGTTTGTGGCACTCCTGGCTACCTTGATCCTGAGTAAGCACTTGTTCGCTAGTAATAAAAAGATAATTTGCATTTCAATTTAATATCGACAAATAGTTTATGAAAACAGTGACGTAATATGTCCTTATATACAAGAGGTATACACGATAAAATTTTCTTTTCTTGGCTTGCAGGTACTATATATCGAATTGGTTAAATGAAAAAAGTGATGTTTATAGCTTTGGAGTTATTCTTCTAGAGATAATAACAAGTCGACCAGTGATCATAAAAGGCCCAGATGAACACGTTCACCTAAGTCAGTGGGTTAGTTCCATGCTTGCAGAAGGAGACATCAGAAATATAGTCGATCCAAGTTTGTCAGGTGATTTCGACAACAATTCTGCCTGGAAAGTTGTGGAATTGGCACTAGCTTGTACATTCCACTCTTCCTCAGAAAGACCAACTATGACGGAGGTTGTGACAGAATTAAATGAGTGTTTGGCGGCTGAAATCGCTAGAAATAACAAAGGCAATAAAAATAAAACTAAAGGTGCCAGTAGAATGGTTTCGGTTAATGTGGAGTCTGATTTTTCTCCCACAGCAAGATAGTTGAACTTGAAGATGAGCAATTTATGTAATAAAGTACATTTACGAAGGGATATTGTGTCTTATTTGTTTCTACAATATTGCATTAATTCTTGCCTGTGGTATAGAAAATAATTTTGAGTTTGTTCTTTTATGGCAAAATATGTATTGTAATTGTCCCATTAATTAATTGCTTCCTCTGCATCATGAGTTTTACTGGAGTTAGCTGGGAAAACAGAAGCCTTATAAGATATATAATTGTACGAAATCATGTTTCCTCAATTGATATGAGCTGTTTTATTTATTTATTTGAAATATTACTGTTTTATTTTTGAATCATTACAATTAATTTGGAGTTTAGAGTAGTAGATATGACTTAAACCAACATCCTCAATGTGTAAATGTGAGAGACATATATGTCACAGAGCCAATCTCAAGTCATCAAAACTCGTGATCGACATGTAATCATTATAATTAGATTATCTAGTTATGTTTTCTTTTCTTTTCTTTTTTATAAAAAAAAATTATGCTTTGTTCTTGAACTACTAATCAAAATTCATCTTATATACCACAAAACAGGTATATATATAGTCAATTAATTATCACCAATAATAACTGCATTTCTTTCAATAAATAAATAATGACATGCATTGTCCCATCAGTTTTTCTCTGGTACATACACAACTTATAGCACAAGTGCCACATCATTAATTTTTACTATGTGCAAACAATCAATTGTGGTTGATAATTTAAAAAGGGATGAAGTTTGGTCCCATTGCAAGAGTCTAAGATTTTTTTTTTATTTTTAATTATTATAATAATGACAGGACCTGCCCCGACTCCTCTCTTGAGTCCAAGGGAATTCTGTGAAAATCTTATCTTTTTCTTTCATGGTGGGCTTGAGTTTGAGATTTACAACTCAAAAGTCTACGTACCCTATACCCAATAAGGATCAAAACCCTCGTAGTTCATTAATTTAATGTTGGCTAACCTCAATCTAATATGTAAAAAAACTATTTTGTATCTGTTTCTTTATCTCATTCTGAATTATGTATCTATTTATAAATTTCTTTCTAAAACTGTATCTTTTTCTATCTCTTTTTAAAATCTTTATCTCTTCCTGAAACTAATCAGGATTTATTATGAAACTGTCCTATAATCTAAATCTGTGCTATAATACAAGCTGAGAACTAACTAAATATATTTTCTATAAATAAAACCCATTTTCTATAAATCTATAGTAAAATCTTCATCTCCTTTTATAAAACAACTTACAAACTTAAAATCAAATAAAAATTTTCTTTAAAAACTTTAAACATTCTTTCTTTACAAATCTAATATATATATATATATATATATATATATATATATATATATCATTTAAAACTGTTTCATATAATAATATGCTTCTGTATAAAAAGGTTTGCTTCAATCAAATCTTTGTTGCTATAAATCTTTACAAATTATGCAATAAAACCATTAAAAATATCTTGGAATGCTTCATGAAGAAATCTCTTTTCTCAAACATTTAATGTTGTAAATCAAATCCTACTGAATTTCTGATTCTCAAATATCTGGTGCAAATCTGATAATATCTTTTCTTTCTCTATCAGTGTAATATATATATATATATATATATATATATATATATATATAATCTGAAAATCTGCACCAAATTAGTACCCAGGGAAATCTATCATACGTGTCCCTGATCTCTATGGGCTCACGTAGAGCTGGGGATAAACATCTGGTCATACACGTGCAAAGCGACTCTGACTCTGACTGAACATCTGGTCATAAACGTGCAGAGCGACTCTGACTCTGACATACACATGTGCATAAGCCCCAAAGGCCAACAATTTGAATCTGTTCTACTGGGGACGGGTACACATTTGGTGTTTGAAATCTCTTTCTGAACATACATATATATATTTCTTTATAAATACTTTTCTTTAAAACATGCATAATATTCTTTTCTTTTCTTTTTTGAAAATCTCATAAATAACTTTGATATGAAAATCTGAAAATCTATCTAAAAATCTAGAAATCTGGAATTCAGTATGAAAATCTAGCTGAAAATACTTGTACAATTCTTCTTTGTATAATCTTATTCAATAAAACTAATTCAATAATAAATCTAATTCTAATTTCTGAAAATCTAAACATTTCTTAAAACTCCTCAATTCATCTGGAAATATATTTTCTAAATAAATATGAAATATGGAAATCTATTTTCTAAATAAATGAATAAATCATTTATTTCTTATAATCTCTAAATACTTAATCTAACATATAATTATAAAATCAATAACTTTTAATAAAAGTTTCCACTCATAGAACTCATGTGCTCAAATATGTTTCTGGGACTGAATTCCGTCTGGATTCATTTATTTCTGGATCCACACTAAAATCACATAAAAGTTTTTCTCTGTTTCTGAGGGCTTTCGTTTGGTCTGCTGGCCTCTCGGCTTGTTGTTCGTTTGTTTTTGCTTTGTTTGGCTCGTTAATAAAGCTTGCTGTTCAAAAGAAAAAAAAAATTCCACTACAAAAATAAAATGGATATAAAATTTTGGATTAATCATTAACTTCAAAAATAAAATGGATATAAAATTTTGGATTAATCATTATCAAGTGTGGACTATAAAAATTATCCGGACACTAAAAGAAAATTAGCATAGTCAAACACATTTGTTTAGTACCACCAGCTGTTATTAGAAAACAAATAATAGATGACAGAGTACACTTTTAGGGTAGCATATATTTTCAGCTTCCTTGATTATAGTTTCTGGATGGCAGTATTCCACTCGTCCAACACGTCCTCTATGTCGTAAGACGACACGTCTAATCAATCTCCTAAGGCTTTATCCTTGACTTGTTTGCACTCGGCAACTTCAAGTGCTTACATAATTAATGGCCTGAAAGTTGACATGATTGTGATTGAAGAAATGAAAATGCAGTCGTTCGTCTTTTAATATGTTGACCTGTCAAAATGATATGTTACGGCTGGAAGAATTTGTTAGAGAAGCAAGAATATTACTGGCCTGATTTCTGTAAATTACGGATCTGTCTAGAATGGTCTAGCTGTTGATTGTTTGTCTTATCCCTTGTATAAATTCTCTTGTATATTCTTTTATCAATTAATGAAATAGTTTTGAAGCTTAACAGCTCCATCAATGGAGTCATTTTAGTTTTTCTCTACCAGTTATTGTTTGCTGTCATTTTGACAAATACTTTTATTATTTCATCAAATACCTCTGTTTTACAATGGTAGTTATATGTTCATGTTTGTTTGGGCGGATAGAATACCTGGATCTCTAATATTTATTGGCTGCCTCAGCCTATCAAACTCTTCTGTCTTTTTTTAGTTAAAATTACGCTAGAAAATCGGAAAAATAAATTGCTTAAAAAAAAACTTTTACATTAGTTTTTTTTTAAGAAAAAAAAAAAAAAAAAAAAAACTATTACAGCATTTCAAAATTGGTAAGAGGGGGCATGACTCAAACCTCTTAGATGTAGGCGTGGGTAGTGAGTGGCCACAAGAAATATGACAATTGATGATGGAATATCATGAAACAATCATGCCGAGCTTGATGATGGTTTTTACATTAATCAATGGGTGCATGCCATGTTTTGATTGGTTTTCATTGCCACATGGCATGCACCTATTGGGCGGATGCATTGCATTGGGTGCATACAAGATTTTCTCCATAAACTCATAGTATATATAAATAAACTTTATTGTGAAAAAAAAAAACCTAACATTTGTAAATTTCCACCCCCATTTTTCCCCAAAATTTCTCAAAAACTCTGACTTTATTTGTCAAAACCCCAAATTTCTCAAATCTCGAACCTCTCAAAAATTCTAACTTTGTTTGTCAAAACCATCATAAATTTTAGTTTGTCAAAACCATTGAGCCAAACTTTTTTTTAGCATGACTATCTGACATTTGATTAGTGGCAAGTGGGATATATTATAATAAATTTTTATAATTTATTATAATATTAAAATATATTTTAATACTTTTAAATTTATAATATATAACATATATGAATATATATTCCCCATACTTCTTTTATTTTAATATAATATTATTACATATATAATTTTCATTTTGGAAAACAATTTTGAATGATTATTACCGTGGTCGTTTTCATCTTCTCTCCGGTTCTCCCTTACATTATCATCATCTTTTTCACCTTATTTTTTCAATATTCATACAAATTTGTTGATTTGTTTTTTCAAAATATATACACAAACTTGAAAACCCCAATCATATACATTACAATCATGTTCAAATTTGTTGTGATTGATCTAAAATAATCATAAACCCGAGAGTTAAATGTTAGGGTTTAAATTTCACACAAAAATTAACATAGTACCACCAGCTGTTGTTAGATAACATGCACACAATTAAAATTTCTTAAAAAAACGATGAGAGAGAAAGCTAGAGAGAGAGGCTCTGATTTCTTGGGACGTGGAGAGAGAATCGGGGAAGGAAGAGGCAAAGGAAGAAGCGAGGATTTCAGAGGTAAGCTGGTCTCGATTCACATTGACAATCTGAATCCTGTCATTGATCAGGCGGGGCTGTGGGGCATTTTTAAACCTTTTGGTAGGGTTAGGGATGTTTATCTTTCACCAAAAACCATATCAAGAAGTAGCCTTTATGCCTTCATCCGGTTTGAAACAATGGAAGAAGCTATGAAGGTCGTAAGGCTGACTAATGGCATGCACGTTTATGGTTGGCCAATTGTATCTAAGGTTGCATCCTTTGGGTGGAACAGAAGGAGGACTGTGGAAGGCAGGGGCTCTCAGTCAGGTTTGAGAAACCAGACAGTTTCAAAACACATGGAGTTTGAGATGAAGGAAGGGCCAGCCGAGCTGCATACCAAAAATGACAAATCCTTTGCTGAGGTCTTGAAAGGAAATAAGGTCATGAAAGGCACTTCGGACAGCAATGTTCAGGCCCAGGCAGGGAGAGCTCAGGGAACTACAAAGGATCTCTCCATGTCTTGGAGATGTCATCAAAGGGAGGATCAGTGGCTAAGAAGATGTGCAGTAGGTGTTCTGAAATCTTTCTCCAATGTGGAGAGTGTCAATTCCAAGTTAACAGACAGAGGCTTCTCTTTTTCATCTCATTTTATCGGCATTAAAAGTGTCCTATGGTGTTTTGAATCGGAACTTGATAAAGAAGGTTTTATTAATAATAGATTCTTTTGGGGAGATCACTTTGTTTCAATGAGAAACTGGTCAGATAATCCGAGTCAGAATTATAGATTGGCGTGGATTGGATGCTATGGGACTCCATTAAGTTTTTGGAGTTCTGATTTCTTCGAGAAACTGGGATGGATGGTTGGGGAAACGCTGTTGGTTGATGAGGAGACCTCCCTTAAGCGAAGGTTTGATAAAGGTAGAGTATTGGTCTTGGTTTGCCAGGAAGGTTTGATCTCAGCTAAAGTTAGAGTCGATGTGGGGAACGGAATTTTTACGGTTGTAATCAAGGAAGAAGAAACACAGGTGGACTATCCTTGGGTTGAGAAGATTTTGGGGCTGCAGAAGGTTGCTACTCAAAAATCGCAGGATTCTAGAAAGTTTGAAGATGAACGTGAGGAAGAAGAAAGGACAGTAGTAGGTGGGAAACATGGTTTCAAATGGCAGCATAGGGAAGAGGAAAGCAAGGTTCGAGATGCAGAAGGGTGTGGTCAGGAAAGTTGTCAGAACAGGCGGACATATGTAAAAGGGAAGAAAGAAAAGGAAACTGTCACTTCTACCTTTTCTAGACCAGAGCTGGACACTTGCACAAATATACCTAGGAAGACTGGTAAGGACAAAGGCAAAGAGAGGAGGGCTCTAAGATCGAGACGAACTTTTCGTAGGGTAGGCTCCGGAAAGCTGATTATTGGCAAGAAGCAAAGTCAAGTAGCAGAGGGTAGGTTTTCAGACAGCTCCTCAACTTTAGAGGAGGAAGGGTCCATCTCAGATATTCAGATGTGGAAGGGTGAATGTTCGAAGCATGGGTTTAGGGGCGGTTTAGGTGAAGTGGGTGTTGGGTGTGATGCGGGTGCTGGGCTTGTTGGGCTGACTCAGAGGAAGACCAATAGTGGGCCTGTCAATTTAGGCCTGTCTAGAAGCCAATCTCTGGATAGCCCATTAAAAGAATACCTTGATAACATAGAGCAGGCTTTTGTTAGGGCCAATTTTAAGAATGGTCTGGACTACCAAGTGATCCAAAGGGAGACATCCGACCAAAGTCAGGAGGAAGGAACTGAAGAAGACAAGTCAGTCTCTATGGTCCAAGAAACAAGAGAATCGAGTGAAGAAAGGAATGCAGAGCAAGGACAAGAGATGGATGGTAACAGCTTCAGATCTATATCGGCAACAATGGAGGAGGGAGAACTGGAGGCTTTGCCAGTCAGGTTGACGAGAAGGAAAGGCAAGGAAAGATCCAACTTAGAAAAGTCTCACTCCATGAAGACGAGGAATTCCAAAAACAGGGGTCGGGATTTATGCTCTAAAGAGGGCAGAGATGTGGATGAAGAAGTCTCTAAGGTGATGGAGATAGGTGCCAAGTTGGGTCTCGATTTCAAAGGCAGAGAAAAGGAGATGGCTGTTTTTATTAGAAGTAGGGAAATGGAGGATGCCGATCGGTGCGGTCAAGTAGGAGGTCAGTAAGTGTGTCCTTTTGTGCTTGCTTTTTGGGTTTCCAGTTTTTTATGTTAATTATTTCATGGAATGTTAGAGGTTTGGGTAGGAGGGATAAAAGAAGGGTGGTAAGGAATTTGGTTAGGAATTTCAATCCTTCGGTTCTTTTCTTGCAAGAAACGAAGCTTGGGGTTTTTGACAGGGGAATTATTAACTCTTTAGGTGGGGGTTGGCTGTCAAAAGGTATTGGGATGGAAGCGACAGGGTCGGCAGGAGGAGTCATTACTCTTTGGAACGAGAATTGTTTTTCGGTTAGAGCTTGTATTAATAATAACAGGTGCATAGCAGTGGCGAGAGAGCTGGTTCAAATAAAAAAAGTGGTGGTCTTTTGTAATGTGTATTCAGCCAATGTAGAAAGTGAGCGAATGGTCTTGTGGGATTTCATTCTTCAGTCCCAACGGTCGCTTCCCTTTCCTTGGCTCATTGGAGGGGATTTTAACACTGTTCTAAACTCGACGGAAAGGCGTGGCAGTTTTTGTAACATGGGGTCCATAAGAAACTTCAACTCTTTTTTTTTTCAGGCAAAGGTCGTTGATCTTCCTCTCCGGGGAACTACTTTCATGTGGTCGAATAATAGGAAGGAGGCTTCGTGGGCACGTTTGGATAGATTCTTATTATCTCCTCAGATCTTATCTTGGTTCCCTAATTTGCAGCAATCAGCTTTGCCAAGAAGTGTGTCTGATCACTGCGCTATTACCCTAGGCGAACCAAAGGTGGATTGGGGGCCTTGCCCTTTCCATTTCTATAATAGTTGGCTTGAGGACACTGCTCTGATGAAGAAAGCAGTTGAGGGGTGGGAAGGTTGTAAAGCTAAGGGGTCAAATGGTGCAATTCTGGCAGCAAAGCTTAGGGCCTCTAAAGCCTCAATCAAACATTGCCTTCCTGGTAGGAATAAGGACTCCTTTTCGATTAAAGGATTCGAAGAGCGTCTTTCGGAGTTGGATAGGAAGGCTGTCTTTGCTGGATGGACTGATGATCTGAGAAAAGAAAGATGGGCTATCTTGGAAGAGTTGTGGAAAGGCATTAGGAGGGATGAACAGGAGTGGAGTCAAAAATCAAGAATCAAGTGGCTAAAGGAGGGCGACAAAAACACAAAGTTTTTCCACTGTATCGCTAATGGGAGGAGGAGAATGAATTATGTGGGGGATATTGTTATTGAGGGGAGAAGAGTGACAGAGCCTTCTGAGATTAAGGAAGGGATAACAACTTATTTCAAAAATCATTTCAGGAATTCTGGCTGGTCTAGGCCGATATTCAGAAATTTAGAGCTCAAGCATTTGTCGGTCCAAGAGAGGTCTTTTTTGGAACAACCCTTTTGCAATGAAGAGGTTTGGGAAGCTGTGAGTAAGTATGACGGTAATAAGGCTCCCAGCCCAGATGGTATGAACCTAAATTTCATTAAAGCTAATTGGGGGGTGATTCAAGAGGATTTTTTGAGGTTTTTGCATGAATTCTATACGGATGGGTCTATAGTTAAACACCTAAATAACACTTTTATAGCTCTTATTCCAAAATGTGGTAATCCAGAGTCTATGAAAGATTTCAGACCCATTAGCCTTGTGAGCTCTTTGTACAAGGTGCTGTCTAAAATTCTTGCTAATCGTCTGAAAAAGGTCATGGATTCAATCATCGGAGAAACTCAGATGGCCTTTGTGTCCAACCGCCAAATTGCGGATAGTTTTGTGATAGCGGAGGAGGTGATCCATACGTGGAGGAATGATAAAGTGGGTGGCCTTATCATTAAGCTTGATTTCGAAAAGGCTTATGATAGTGTGGACCACGAGTTTTTGGATACCATGATGATTGACATGGGTTTTGGGGAAAGATGGAGGATGTGGATGAAGAGTTGCATAACTACTCCGAATGTTTCTGTCTTGGTGAACGGAAGCCCTTCGGCGCAGTTTGGGATGGAGCGGGGCTTAAGGCAAGGTGACCCTCTTTCCCCTTTCTTGTTCAATATAGCGAGTGAAGGTCTTAGCAGTTTATTTCGTAAGGCTACGGGTTTGGGTTTGCTAGAAGGGGTGGTTTTCGGAAACGATTCAGTTCACTTGACTCATCTTCAGTTTGCAGATGACACAATTCTTTTTCTCAAACCTTGCTTGGTCTCCCTCCAAAATGCTAGGAGGATCCTTAGATGTTTCGAGGTGGCCTCTGGGTTAAGGATAAATTTCCATAAATCTTGCGTGGTCAAAGTAGGGAAAAAAGAGAGCAGTTTTTCAGGTTGGGCTGATGCCTTTGGGTGCAAAAGTGCTGTTTTACCAATCACTTATCTTGGTTTTCCTTTAGGAGCTAAACCGTGGTCAAAAATGTGTTGGGACCCTCTTTTAAGCCGTGTTGAAAGTAGGCTCGCGCCTTGGAAGAAAAGGTTTTTGAACAAAGGCGGTAGATTGGTGCTTATCAAAGCGGTTCTCACGAGTATCCCTACCTATTTTCTGTCCGTTTTCAGACTTCCTGTGGGCATTGCTAATAAGCTGGAAAAAATCCAACGCTCCTTTTTCTGGGGTGATGAGATCCTTAAGAGGAAATTACATGCAGTAGATTGGGCTTCTATGTGTAGAAACAAGAAAAACGGAGGGTTGGGTATAGGGAGAATGGGAGATAAAAATAAAAGCTTGTTAGCCAAATGGATATGGAGGTTTGGGATCGAGGAGGACACTCTTTGGAGGAGAGTAATTTGTGCCAAGTATGGTGTCCCAAGGGGCACTTTATTATGGGATTGGAGTGGTCCCAATTCGGCTTCCTATTTTGTTAGAGCTGTGAGAAGTCTTTTTGGGATAGGGACCACTTCCTGTAAAATTCTTCGTGATGGTTTGAGGACCATTTTAGGTAATGGCAGGAGGGTGGACTTCTGGAACGGGTTGGGGAGTGAGGACATGCCTCTCCAGAGGGCTTTTCCTAGAGTTTTTGCTTTGGCGTCTAACAAGGAAGGTACGGTCTCTGAGTTTGGTAATTGGCAAGATCATGGGTGGGTTTGGAAGGTGCCAATGAGGAGACATTTATTTGATTGGGAGAAGGACCTTTGGTTGGCGTTTTTATGTAGGTTAGAGCAATTCAAGCCTCGAAGACTGATCAAGGATGCTATTGCTTGGACTTTTAGTGCTAATGGCACTTTCACTGTGGGATCTTTCCGCAGAGCTTTGGAAGATTCTGCTGAGCCTTGTCAGACGGATTCCTCTTTCATTTGGCAAGGGATTTGTCCCCACAAGATTAAGGTTTTCACTTGGCAACTTCTAAGAGGCAGAATTATGGTGAGGCAGGTCATGGATAGGTTTGGTTTTAGGCCAAATAATCTGCTGGAATGTCCCTTATGCAAATCTGAAATGGAGACGGTAGACCACCTGTTCCTTCACTGTCACTGGACGTCGGAGCTTTGGAATGGTTGCATGGCTTGGTGGGGGGTGTCCTGGTGTGCTAACAAAACGCTGGTGGAGTGGGCTCTTGGATGGTTTGGCCTTTGCCCGAAGTCTACTCAAGGTAAGGCTTGGAACACCCTCTTTTTTGCCACTGTCTGGACGGTCTGGGAGTCAAGGAACCAAGTGGTTTTCAATAATGCAGATCAGTTGGTCTCTCAAGCGATGGATATGGTTAAATTTCGGGTCACGTGGTGGTTCAAGTTTCATGGGAAAGGAACTTCGGACTCTATCACAGCTCTCCTCCTTAACATTAGTGAAAGATGCTTAGTCTCTAAACCAAAAAAAGCTGTCAAGACGGATGTTTGGTCGCCTCCGGGTTTGGATGCGCTGAAGCTAAATGTTGATGGGTCTGCAAGAGGGAATCCTGGGCATGCTGGTATTGGTGGCGTTCTAAGAAATAGTAGTGGCAGGGTTCTTGGCTCTTTTTCCAAATATATTGGGCTGGCGGATGCTAACTCGGCTGAGATTTCAGCTATTCATCAGGCTTGTGTGTTATGTGCCGAGTCGCCGTCTTTGGTTGGTAAAGAAATGACCATTATTAGTGACTCTAAGGTGGCGGTGGCGTGGGTGAATGGTTCGGGTTTCGGCAGTCTGAAGCATGTTAGCTACATTTATGAAATCCGGGCTATTTTGAGCTATTTGGGTAATACTGTGCTGATCTACAACCCAAGGGCCAGCAACAGTTTTGCTGACTCTTTGGCAAAGAAGGGGTCGGGCAAGGAGGGGGATCTGGTCTCTTGGGATATTCACTAAGTTTGTTTTTGCGTTTTTCCTGGGCTCCTTGTTGGCTGCCCGTGTTTTGTGTTTTGTTTTTGTCTTGCTTCTGTTGCTTCCCCTCTGCTGTTGTGTCCTCTGTTTTCCCTTTTTTCTGGGTGTCCTTGTTTTGCTTGCCTGCTTTGGCCTTTTAATGATGTTCAAAAAAAACAATTAACATTTCTTTATGAATTAATGGAGGTTGTAAGGTCCAACTGAAACTAGGTCATCACCTTTGTGCTGTTTTCCCCAAATTGCGCATTAATTTACAAATACATCTAAAGTCAAAATCTTGTAATTAAATGTATCATAAACATTATTTAATTCAACAGGAATATTTGACTAATCCACCAAATTGAAACAAATAATTATCGGATTAGGATCCCATGCTCATCTTATTTATGCTCATCTTTTACAGATCTATGTACATGTGGCAACCTAACAAATAAATAGACCAGATTAGATTTCCATATTTTTTTTCATCTCTCTCCTCCAAACGACAACGTTTACATTGACTCCACTTTCTCTCTCTCCTCCAAACGGCTTATGTGTTTTTTTTCTCTCATCTTCGTCAGATTCAATTCATCAAGCTTCAGCTCCAACAGCAGAGTGTTAGAACACTCAGATCAATTCTTCAATCAAACCCACAAATCACTTCCAATTATCCAAATCAATACTTCGATCAACACCACAAATCAATTTAGACAAAAAAAAAAAATTATGGAAAAAAAATGGTTCGCACCTGAGATGAGAGGCAAGCTCTCCATCTCAGATCGACTCCGGTTGAGATGGAGAGCTTCCATCTCAGATTGAATTTGAAGCCCATGTGAAATGCAGGTTTTGATCCAGGTAGCGGAAACAATTGCAATCTATTGGGGCTTGTGTTTTGCTAATGATTGCGGCCTCTCCCCTGTTTTACTTGAGTTTGATGCAGCGGTCATTGTTAAATGGATTAACAATGGCAGCCACCTTGAGTCCACCGGTGGTGTGATCATCTCAGATATTTTGAAGCTTCTCTCTGTCATGAATGGTACCCAGGTCAACTAGCATTGGAAATGGATTTGGATTTGAAGGAAAGAGACGATAAAATCAAACAGAAGAAAGAGACGAAAAAAAAAAAAAAAAAAAAAGAAGAAGAAGAGAGGAAACGATCAATCAGGAGAAAGAGAGGAAAAAAAAAATAAAGGAAAAGGAAAATAAACCAGGAGAAAGAGAGTTCAAACGGTGTCGTTTGATAGATGGAGAGAGAAAAAAATAAAGTAAATTAATCTCGGCCATTCTTTTGTTTACTTGCCACATGTCAGTGGATGCTTGAAAGACGAGTAAAAATAAGATGGGTAGAGGATCTCAATCCATAATCATCATGCATCCTTGTAGCTACATTAAGTCATTGACCAAGCTGGCAGAATATTATTATAGTAATCTGGCAATGTAAACTTGAAAATGAAGAAAAATGGCAATATTCACTTCATTTTCCTACACAGCGAATTGAATCAGAAATGTTGATCATGGAAATGTTTAGAAGTTTGTTTCTTTCAGTCGTGCTTGGAGGTTTGGTTCTTGCAGTTCTTGTTCAATCCCAAGAATCAGGTAATTTAATTTAATTTACTTTTAGCAATTAGGATATATGAATTCTGTGTTAGAGTACTTTTTATATCATTGTTTATGTCCTTACCTGTCATCTTAAGCTTTTAGGTCTAGCTGTTACTAACATGATACAAAGCTTTGCTCGAATCTCCCAAGCTTTTGATCTGTTGTTTACTAACATTTTGAAATATAGCATTCAATTTTAGTATACTAACAACGGAATGGAAGCAACAGTAAGTACTGTTTCTGATTCTTTCTGACAGGATTTATCAGTTTGGACTGTGGCTTACCAAAAAATTCGAGTTACAAAGATGTGATAAGGGGCATAAATTACATTTCAGATGCTGACTTTATTGACACTGGAACTAGTAACAGCATATTGCCTGAATTCCAGAAGAAGGCGGAGCAGCAATTGTGGCATGTCAGGAGTTTTCCGGAGGGGAGCAGAAACTGTTACAGGTTCAATCTCACAAAAGGGAATAAATATCTGATCAGAACAACTTTCATGTATGGGAATTACGATGAGCAAGGTGTAATTCCCTCGTTTGATCTGCATATCGGGCCTAATAAATGGGTCAAGGTAAAAGCTAAAAATGCTTCGGTGGTTGTAATCCGGGAGCTTCTTCACGTCATGCCATCAAACTCTTTACAGGTCTGCCTAGTGAATACGGATTCCGGGACTCCTTTCATATCAGCGTTGGAAATTAGGCCTTTGACTAGTAGCATTTATGAAACTCAGTCTGGATCATTGAATCTCTTCACAAGGTTGGATATTGGTTCGACAAGCAACACGACAATCAGGTTAGTCGATTAATTAAAAATATAACATAACTACATATAGATCTGAACAACTTAAGAATTCATCAGAAACTTTCCTGATATATTACAATGCAATTTATTAGAAGCCTCCTTGAAAATTTCTCAGAAATCACAATGAATCTTTGAATTTTTTTTAATATCTCCACTAAAAGCCATAGGGATGTCTACAAATTTACTGTTTTATATGAAATTTATTTATTTACATCTTGCTTACTCACAGAACAATGTATATATGACGCTACAGGTACCACGATGATGTTTACGACCGTCTTTGGTTTCCAGATTCTTTCGGTTGGGCAGAGTTAAGTACCTCTCCTACCGTCGATTCTGTAACTAACAATGATTATAAACCGCCATCTGTTGTCATGAAAACAGCTGGCACGTCCGAAAATGCTAGCAAGTCCTTGGATTTTTACCTGGAGATAGAAGATACCACCCTTCAATTTTATGCCTACTTACATTTTGCTGAAATTCAGAAGCTCAAAGCCAACGAGTCCAGAGAGTTCAACATTTCCTTGAATGAGGTTCACTTGTATGGACCTTTTAGTCCTACATACTTGTCAACATCCACAGTTTACAGCCCAACAGTCTTGAGTGGTGGAAATTATTCTTTTTCGATCTTTAAAACGGAACGTTCAACCCTTCCACCAATCCTGAATGCCGTCGAAGTTTACTCATTGAGTGAATTCTTGCAGTCAGAAACAGATAAAAAAGACGGTATCTTCTCTCATTTTTTTTTTTTTTTTTTTAATTTGCAGCATTACAATATATTCTAGTATATACGAACATTATCAATCTCTAGCTCTTATATATACTTGTTGAATTTCCAGTCGATGCTAGCACAAACATCAAATTGAATTATGGAGTGAAGAAAATCAGCTGGCAAGGAGATCCATGTGCCCCTAAAGATTACATGTGGGAGGGTCTTAATTGCAGCTTTGATGGCTCCACACCTGGAATAACATCCTTGTAAGTGCATTTCATGGAGTAATTATGTTACAAGGTTTTATATCATAAGTTGAGCCCGTAGCTTAAGATTTTGGGTTTATTGATTATTGACATGATATCAAAATCAGGTTTGACTCGGAAGTCATGAGTTCAAGTACCCCCACATTAATATGTTTCTGAATTTATTCTAAAATCTGCATATGTATTTAGGCTTGGTCCACTAATGTGAGAGTCCACGAGCTAATCCCGTCAGTCTGGAACATGAGGGGGTGTGTTATTGGAGTTTATATCATCATTAATTAGTTGGACCGTACCCTTTCCTAATAGTTTAAGCTTTTCAATTTAGTGGTTACTGACAAATTATACATTTATACTAACTTAATTATCATCTCTTTTTCAACTCTAAATAATGAAACTATTGAAAATAATTATGATACCAGGAACTTATCTTCCAGTGGATTGAAAGGGGGGATATCTCCATACTTATCCAATCTCACATTGCTAGGAGTTCTGTAAGTATTTCAATATCCCTTGAACCCATAATATTTTACATTTATTAGTGATCAAATTATCTTAATTAGGTTGTTGTTCACAATGTCAGGGACTTGTCAAACAATAATTTGACTGGACCGGTTCCTAATTTCCTAACTCAATTACCATTGACGTTTCTGTAAGTCATCTATAGAAAATTAAACATTGTTTAGAAAATATTTCTTGGTTATAAAGGGAATATTGTTTTTTTTTGAAAATTAACTTTATTAAGGGCCAAAAAGCCACAGCAACAAACAACAGCAAGCCAGGACAGCAGCAAAGCACCCTCAAAAAACCACGACAGAGGCATCACAAGCAAACCCCTGTCGCAGAGCTTTGAAATCATATTGTTATGCCTCTGTTAGGAAATTGGATGGTTCAATTCCAGTTGCACTCTTGATAGATCAAACAATGGTTCACTATCATTAAGGTCAGCATTCTCTTGAAGACCTTAATTAGTTTTCCCATAACTTATGATGTTATTAAGATGCTAAGTAGTTGCATTAATTAATTAATTGATTAAGTTTTGTTTGATTTTATATTTAATATTTTTTGAGGAAAGATTTTATATTTAATAATTCTTACATAATAATGATGTTCAACCGGTTTCACAACATTATATAACTAAACAAGCAACAATGTTTAATTATTTAACTTCGGTCTTGAAAAATTATAAATTATAAATAATTAATCCCCATTAAAAGAAGAATTATTGTTCTAGCAATATATATGTTGATAGTTATACTTCTAAACTTCAATTTTCTGTATCGAATCCAGTACTATTGGAAATCCAAACCTTTGTGCCACAGTTTCATGCAAAAATAATATTAAGAAGAAAAGCAATATTGTTGTTCCTGTGGTAGCATCAGTAGCTGGATCAATTTTACTCATAGCAGCAGCATTGGCAATCTTTTTGATCCTCAAAAGGAGACCCAAAGGTAGGTACCATTGACATTATTATTAACAAAATAAAACTTTGATAAATTTATGACAGAATTTTGATGAATTTGTGATGATTGAATCGTCAGATGGGAAAGTAGGGACAGAATTAGTATCCAATGTCAGTCATATTGAGCCGGCTGAGTCAAATAAACGGCAATACGAGGCCAGGAACCGAGACTTTGAGACCAAAAATCGGCAATTCTCGTACTCTGATATCCTGAAAATTACTGATAACTTCAACAAGACTCTTGGAAAAGGAGGATTCGGAACAGTTTATTATGGCACCTGTGATCAAATGGAGGTGGCTGTTAAGATTCTCTCTAAATTATCAGCTCAAGGATTTCAACAATTTGAAGCAGAGGTATGTAACAAAGAAAAAGGAAGAAAAAAATATATATAACAAAGAAAAGGAAGAAAACCTCATTGAATTAGTACTCATTTTACTTTAAAATGTGAATTTAATTTCAGGTTGAACTGCTTATGAGAAATCTGGTATCTCTCGTTGGATACTGCGACGAGGGTAACAAAATGGCACTCGTTTATGAATACATGGAAAATGGAGACTTGCAGGAGCATTTATCAGGTTTGTGAATCAAAATTTTACATGTCATTTATGTTGCTTATAACTTCATCAAATATGTGTTTTTAGTCCATTTAAAATTAAGTTTTTCAACCGGCCTAATCGAAGGTTGACTGACCGAACCCAAGTTTTGGTGAATCCAATCATTTCAGTTTGAAACCAAAATCACCAAAACCATCGAAATTGGGTTATATTTTGTAATAACTATTACGAAATATTGATTCTGTCATTTTTATTGCTTATAAGTTATATAACTTGATCAAACTTCCGTTTTTAGTTGAGTTAAAACTTAGTTTCACAACCTATAGCTAACTGTAGGCTGAATGAATGAACCCAAGTTTCAGCAAATGTGATCATTTCGCTTTGAAACCAAAATCGCCGAAACCTCTAAAATTGAGTTCTATTTGTAATAATTGATCCGCGAATTATTTATTTCGTTATGTTTCTTGCATATATCTTGATCAGACTTGATCAAACAATTAATTGAGTTAAAACTTAGTTTCGTTATGTTTCTATAACATGTTTTTAGTTGAGTTAAAACACAATTTCGCAACCTAACTGAAGGTTGACAAACCCAAGTTTCAGCAAATCCGATCATTTCGTTTTGATAACGAAATCGTTGAAACCACCTAAATTGGGTTCTATTTGTTAACTAATTAGTCTTTTGTAATATTATGGATGCAGATTCTAGCGCAAATGTACTTAGTTGGGAAGGGAGGCTCCGAATAGCAGTGGAGGCAGCACAAGGTTAGATAACAGATTATTTTCACCACCTTTTCCCTTCTTTAGTTATCAGATGATACAATTACTTGTAATTCAAACTTGTAGGATTGGAATACTTGCACAATGGTTGCAAGCCACCAATTATCCACAGAGATGTGAAGTCCACAAACATCTTGTTATTTGAAAACTTCGAGGCTAAACTTGCTGATTTTGGGCTGTCCAAGTCTTTTCCAACTGATAATAACACCCATGTTTCGACAGTTGTTGCTGGCACCCCCAGATATCTTGATCCTGAGTAAGAACATATATATTAAAATCCATTCGAAAGTCAATTTGATAATGTTTCAGCAAATTGGTGTGACCTAATACATGTTTAATTGCATATATGCAGGTACTATATATCAAACAGGTTAACCGAAAAAAGTGATGTCTTTAGCTTTGGGGTCGTTCTCTTAGAGATAATAACTTGCAGAACAGCAATTACAAGAACAAGTGAATATCAGAAGACTCACCTGAGTCAATGGGTCGATTCATTGATTTCCCAAGGTGATGTCAGAAAAATTGTTGATCAGAGATTACAGGGAGATTTCGACATGAATTCTGTTTGGAAAGCTGTTGAAATAGCAATGGCCTGCTTGTCTGCTGCTGCTAACGCAAGGCCAACCATGAATGTTGTAGTGATGGAATTAAACGACTGTCTGGCAACAGAATTGGCTAGGATAAAGTCGGCTAGTACTGGTTTCGATTCAAAAGATTCAATCGATCGCGTGATCTCCATGAATCTTGGAGCTGAACTAAATCCTAGAGCAAGGTAATCCTGTTACAGAAAATATTACTGTGCCGAATTCTGAACTGAACCTCCTTCCATTATTTTCTTGTACATTTGTACTCCTTTCTAAGTTTCTATTAATTTCCTTCCATTATAATAAAGATATAGATTTAATTTTCTTGGAATTCAGAGACTTGGTTTATATTTGAATTGTATTTTTGTGGTGTAATTACATAAAGAAGAGATTGCAAAATCTTTGAGTTTTATTTTTGTCAATTGGCAGTGCCATGTTTGCAAAATGAATAGTAGATGCACTATTGTATTGATCTAGGGGATCTACATAATATATATGTTATACAAAATTGGCCCAAGCCCAATCCAAGCCCAAATCCATTTATATACCCAATCCATTTAACTTATAGATTACCAGCCTAACCCAAGTTTGTTTTAAAGAAATCACAACAATTGAAGAGGCAAGTTGCCAGCAAAAGAAAAGACAGGTGGCAATTGTTGGTGAAAGTGAAAGATTGTTTAGGTGGCAATAAATGGTGGTGGCATGTGTTATTGAAGTGGCAAAAGATTGTTTCTATAGCATTTTTTGAGCTTCAAAAAAGTGTAGGCTAGCTACTAACATTTCTTTTGTGGAGGCTAAGGTCCTACTTTAACTTGGTCACATTTGAATTTTCCTTTTCTAATTCCCCAAATTTCATATGAATATACAATTACACATGATGTCAAAAGCCTTGGCTTGCTGAAAGCAAAGAAAGGACCTGTAGAACAGAACAGAATGAGAAATGTTGCTTGCGATGTCTCGCTGTATCCTCTTTGCTGCATTGCTTGGCGTCTTGGCTCTTGCAGCTGGAATTAAAGGATTGTTTGGAAACAGAAATTGTTCGTGCTCAAAAAAGAAATCTGTTGTAAAATGAACGGGAAATTGACATAAAACAGAGAAAAGAGAGTAAAAGTAGAAAAAAGAAAAAAATAAAGGAAAGGAAAGAAAATGAGAATCTACTTGTTGGGTGTGCAACCAAAGTCCCACATTAGCTAGATATGGAGATGATCTTGGGTATATAAGTATAGAAATAACCTCCATTGGTGTGAGGCCTTTTGGGTAGTGACCCAAGAGTAAATCCGTGCGGGCTTAGGCCCAAAGCGGATAATATCACACCAATGCGGAGAATGTGGGTTCCGTACTTAAATTTGATCACAAACTCAGTTCTACAAGAACTAAAGAGCAGAGTTTCAACTTCTTTTAAGTAGGAGATGGCAGATGTCAATGATTAGAGATAAATTTAAGAAATCCATTGAAGTTTTCAATGATTATTAGAAGACCCTTAATTAAAAACTTATTGAAGAGGTTTAGTTCCTATGAAATAGGTGAGGAGAATAATTAAATAGCTGTTGCAAGATTATTGAATTGGATAACTTTAGACTTTTCTTGATGATGTTTATTTATAGCTATGAATAAGTGGTATGGGTTAATTAATTGCATAATTTTCTATGAACAGTTTTAATTTTCTGCAATTTGGAATAGGTCCATATTAACACTAATTAATCATATAGAATCAGCTCTTCTCTTTAGTTCTCCAATATCAAAGGCTTGTTCACCACTCACCAGCAAATTAAGTTGTGGCCTAGTGGATGATAATTCAAATGTCCTCAAGGTCAATCCTATTTCCTATCTATTATAACATCTTGGTTGACTTCTAATTTATATATATATATATATCATATGCGATGACAGAGACCTGAACTTGAGACCAGACTGAATGAGTGTTATTACCAACAAACTACATTAGTTGGTGGTCGGTTGACTTCAAGTAGTGGCCTAGTGGATGATAATTCAAATGTACTCAAGGTCAATCCTATTTCCTATCTATCATAACATCTTGGTTGACTTCTAATATATATATATATATATATATATATATATATATCATATGCGGTTATAGAGACCCGAAATTGAGACCAAACTAAATGAGTGCAATTACCAACAAACTACATTAGTTGATGGTTGGTTGACTTCAATTAGTACCTACACATGTGCTAAGAGGTGATGTGCGACTTCAATTTGTTCTTCAATAATTGTTATCTTCTACCAAACAACAAAAACTAAAAATAAATACAAAAAAGTGGAATATTTGACTTTAATGATATTACAATCTTGCACATCACCTCTTAACACAGATGGTAATGCACCTCCCTTCTATGTTAGCAGAGATGGTTTCGAGTCCAGTCATACTCATTTTACAAGCATAAGTGGGGAGTTTTATCTTATGAGAGTTGATATCTTTAGTTATTTGAATAATTATTTGGGCCTCACATGGACGGTTTAATGTCGGCAGGTCCGGCAGAATTTGTTGAATACTTATTGTATTACTTGCAACAACAAAAAAAAAAAAAATAAATAAATAAATAAATAAATAAATAAATAAATAAATAAATCTTCATTGACATACTTCAGAGTTTAGTGATATATAATCAAAATGGGTTTAGGCACCTTTCTTGGAAAAATCTGAAAAAAAAAAAAAGGTATGGAGAAATTTGGGTGTTTTCTCTTTTCATTGCTTGGAGGTTTTGCTCTTATTGTTCTGGTTCATGCTCAGGATCAAACAGGTAATTAATCTGGAAAATTTCTCTAATTAACTTTTCTTAAATATCATTTGAACTCAGTGTGAATTACTCGAGCACAATTTTTGCTTCTCTCAGGTTTCATCAGCATTGATTGTGGAGCAGAAATTTCAAGCTACACAGGGGAAACGGGCTTGACTTATGTTTGGGATGCAAACTTCATAGATACTGGAATAAACAAAAATGTAACAGTTGGGTACCAATCAGACTTTCAGCTACAACATCTCTGGAGTCTTAGAAGCTTTCCTGAAGGCATCAGAAACTGTTACAATGTAAAGGTTAAAAAGGGCACCAGCTATTTGATCAGAGCAAGATTCCTGTACGGAAATTATGATTCCCAAACTAAGGTACCAGAGTTCGATTTGCACCTTGGAGCTAATATGTGGGATTCTGTGATAGTTGGTAATGAATCTACTATCTTAACTAAGGAAATCATACATGCCCCTTCTTCGAATTATATATATATCTGTCTTGTAAACACTGGTTCTGGAACGCCTTTTATATCATCATTAGAGTTTAGGCCCTTGAAAAATACCGCTTACAGAAATGAATATGGATCCCTTATCCTATTTGCCCGCCTGGGTGCTCATTCATTGACAAATGAAACAATCGGGTAAGCCATTTCTGTTTCCAAATTTCTGTATAGAGAGTTTTGAAGTATATATGTGCACTTTCTGCTAGCTTAACTAAAATGAAAGTTGATGCTTCAGGTTTCCTGACGACGTTTTTGATCGCATCTGGCTCCCGCATAGTTTCCCTAAATGGGATCCAATCACTACCTTGCTCACCATTGGTTCTAATGACTTCCGGATACCACAAATTCTGATGAGGAGCGCAGCCACGCCAAAAAATGCCAGTGAGCCTATGCAATTTGCCATAAATACTTTGGTTAAAACTTCCAAACTTTTTGTGTACATGCATTTTTCTGAGCTTGAAGTGCACCTACCCAACCAGTCCAGGCAATTCAACATTTCTTTGGATGGGCAGTACTTGCATGGGCCTGTAGTTCCAGAATACTTAGCAACAACCACTGTATACAGCACTTATGTCACGAGTGGAAAAAAAGGAAGATATGAGTTTTCGATCTATAAAGCTGAAAAATCAACACTGCCACCCATCCTGAATGCAATTGAAATTTATACTGTCGAGCAATTTCTACAATCAGAAACAGACCAAGTAGATGGTGAGCTCTTTCTTAACTTATTTATATGCATTTCATTGTCAGTCCCTTTTTAATCCATCGAATTATAATCTGCATAATAGATTATGTTAGAAGGACTGTGATCATATACATATATAATTTCTGAATAATACTTGCTGCTCTGCATATATGAAAATTGTGAACTGATTAATGTGCTGTAAAAGCCTTTTTTTGTCAAGTTATTTACCATGGTTTAGTTAATAGTAACTTGGGTAAAGTTATATATATATCAAGGGCTGTAATTTTAACATGTGTGTGGCTGAGATTAGATCTTGGTGTAGCTTATTTGAGAAGCCAATATTGCTGTATTTTTTGTATGTGAAATTCAGATCAGAAAATTGTGAAGAAAAAAAAAACGTTTTGTGCCTCTGTTTTTCCTCTGTTGTTCTCTCTTTGCTTTTGTGTGTATTAATGCTTTTGTGTGTATTAGATCAGTATAAACAAAAGGTTTTCTAGCTGAAACAATCAGCCAACAGATTTTGGTATCAGAGCTTGGGTTGCAACATAGATTTGGGGAGAAGAAAGTGAAGAAAAAGAGGGTTTCTCAAGAAAAACGAGATGGCTAGCACAAGTGGTTCAAATGGGAATCTGCAGCAGCCACATGTTCCAGTTTTTGATGGGAAAAATTACGACTTTTGGAGTGTAAAGATGAAGACTTTATTTTTATCAGTTGATTTGTGGGATATGGTAGAAACTGGCTATGAAGAACCAGCTGATGGTGTGACTTTAAATGAAGCCCAAAAGAAGGAGTTGAAGGAAGCTAGGCAAAGGAATGCAAGTGCTTTGTCTATGTTGCAAAGAGCTGTAGCAGATCAGATTTTTCCAAGAATTATGAGATCAACATCAGCCAAAGAAGCATGGGAGATTCTACAGAAGGAATTTCTGGGAGATTTGAAGGTAAGAACAATTAAACTTCAATCTCTTAGAAGGGAATTTGAGAATATAAAGATGAAAGAAAATGAGACTATGAAGGAGTATTCAGATAGATTCACGGAACTTGTTAATCAAATGAAAACCTATGGTGAAGAAATTTCTGATAAGAAAATTGTTGAGAAGCTTTTGATTACTTTACCTGCTAAGTTTAATCCTGTTGTGACCATTATAGAAGAAACAAAAGATATTTCAAAGCTGAGTATTGAAGAATTGATGGGTTCTTTAAAATCATTTGAGCAAAGAATGATTTGCCACTCAGAAAAATCAATTGAGGGTGCATTTCAATCTATGCTCAATGTTGGACCCAAAAATAATGAAAAGCAATCACAAAGTTATGAACAAAAAGGGGAGATGTCAAGTAGAGGTGGAAGATTTGGTAGAGGAAGAGGAAGAGGAAGAAATTCAAGAGGCAGAGGTAGAGGCAACTTTGAGAGAAAATTTAATGAAGAATGGTCATCTCAAAGGTGTAAAATCTGTAAAAGGAGTAGTCATGTTGAAGAAGATTGTTGGTTTAAAGGGAAGCCACAGTGCTACAATTGCAAGAAGTTTGGGCATTTGCAAAAAGATTGTAGATTCAAAAATACTCAACAAGCAAATTGTGCAGTAGAAAAAGATGGTGAATCCAACTTGTTTTATGCTTGTTTGAGTCCTCCAGAAGAAAGGGCTGAAGCATGCTACTCAAGCACATGCCATTCAAATGATAATGAAAGCCAATGGTTTCTAGATAGCGGGTGCACCAACCATATGACAGCAAACAAAAATATTTTTTGTTGATATGGAAGATTCAAATTCAAAAGTAAGGCTTGGAAATGGAACCTTGATGGATGTGAAAGGGAAAGGCACAATTGGAGTCCAAACAAATAAGGGCTCAAGATTTATCTGTGGTGTCTTGTATGTCCCAGATTTGGATCAAAGCTTGCTTAGTGTTGGACAACTTGTGGAGAATGGCTACTCGCTTCATTTTGAAGGCAATTATTGCACCATCTATGACAAAGGAAATCAGAAAGTGATTTTAGCAAGGCTGAAAATGGAGAATCGAAGCTTCTTACTGAACTTCAAGCATTCAAGTGGTAAAGCTTTTAAAGTGGATGTGACTGGTGACTCGTGGCTATGGCACAAGAGACTTGGTCACTTAAATTTTCAGGGGCTGAAATTGCTTCAACAGAAAAATATGGTGCAGGGGCTTCCAAAAATTGAAGAGAATGATAAAGTTTGTGAAGGATGTGCACTTGGGAAGCACCATCGACAACCATTTCCAAAAGGAGTAGCTTGGAGAGCAAAAAGGCCACTTGAATTGGTGCATACAGATGTGTGTGGGCCAATGCATACACCATCTCATGCTGAAAACAGGTATTTCATTCTCTTTATTGACGATTTTACACGAATGACATGGGTGTATTTTATGAGGCAAAAATCTGAAGTGTTCACTATCTTCAAAAAGTTTAAATCTTTTGTTGAAAAGCAAAGTGGTTATTTTATAAAGAAGTTGAGAAGTGACAGAGGCAAGGAGTACACTTCAAAAGAATTTGATAATTTTTGTGAAAATGAAGGTATGGATAGGCAACTAACTGTTGGTTATACTCCACAACAAAATGGGGTATCGGAGAGGAAGAATCAAACCGTAATGGAGATGGCAAAATCAATGTTACATGAGAAAAAGATTCCGAAAGCCTTTTGGGCTGAAGCTGTCTATACAGCTGTGTACTTGATTAATAGATGTCCAACTAAAGCCTTGTGGAACATGACTCCAATTGAAGCTTGGAATGGGAGAAAGCCATCAGTGAAGCACTTGAGAGTCTTTGGATGTGTATGCTATGCTCAAGTTCCAAAGGAGAAGAGGTACAAGCTTGATGAGACAAGTGAGAAATGTATTTTGGTTGGCTATAGCTCACAATCTAAGGGATATAAGTTGTATAGTTTGAAGAGCAAGAAAGTTATCATTAGTCGAGATGTTTTGTTTGATGAAAATGCCACATGGAATTGGGAGAAAGAAGAAGTTGAAAGAAATGTTGCTGTCCCAATTATTTTGCCAAAAAATTCAGCAAATGAAGATGAAGAAAATGAAGAAGAGTCAAGTCAACCAAGCTCACCATTATCTCCGAGCAGCTCTTCAAGCACAAGTTCATCAACACCAAGCTCAACTCCAAAGAAAATGAAGAGTTTGAGTGATGTTTATGAAAAATGCAACTTTTGTGTTGTTGAACCAGAAAGTTTTGAAGCAGCCATGAAGGAAAAGTGTTGGAGGAAAGCTATGGAAGATGAAATAGAAGTGATTGAGAAGAACAAAACTTGGGAGCTTGTTGAGAGGCCAAAAGAAAAAGAAGTTATTGGTGTAAAGTGGATCTATAAAGTGAAGTTCAATTCTGATGGGTCTTTTCAAAGAAACAAAGCAAGACTAGTTGCTAAGGGCTATGCACAACAGCCCGGTATTGACTATGAAGAAACGTTTGCTCCGGTTGCTCGTCTAGATACCCTGAGAGCACTCATTTCTCTTGCTGCCCAAAAAGGTTGGTTGTTATATCAACTTGATGTTAAATCCGCATTTTTGAATGGAGAACTCAAAGAAGAGGTATATGTGGAACAACCACAAGGATTTGTGGCCAAAGGTGAAGAAGATAAAGTGTACAAGCTAAAAAAGGCTTTGTACGGGTTGAAGCAAGCGCCAAGAGCTTGGTATAGTCAAATTGATGGCTATTTCCACAAAAGAGAATTTCTTAAGAGCAAGAGTGAGCCAACTTTGTATGTGAAGCATCAAGGTAAGTCTGATATTCTCATTGTTGCTTTGTATGTTGATGATTTGGTGTTTACCGGAAACAATGAGAAGATGATAGAAGAGTTTAAAAAGGAGATGATGAAGAGATATGAAATGAGTGATTTGGGGTTGCTACATCATTTTCTTGGCATGGAAATTTATCAAGATGATGATGGAGTCTTCATCTCTCAAAAGAAATATGCTGAGAAAATTTTTAAAAAGTTTAGAATGTTGGGATGCAAATCAGTGGCCACTCCTCTTGCGTGCAACGAAAAACTAAGGAAAGATGATGGAGAAAAGAAGGTAGATGAGACTCTCTATAGAAGTTTGGTTGGGAATATCTTGTATCTCACAGCTACAAGGCCTGATATCATGTTTGCTGCTAGCTTGCTGTCAAGATTTATGAATATCCCAAGTCAGAAACACTTTGGTGTTGGAAAAAGGGTCTTGAGATATAGAGGGGACAATGAACTATGGAATTAGATATGGAAGAAGTTTTGAAGTGAAATTGATTGGCTTTTGTGACAGTGATTGGGCAGGTTGTGCTGATGATATGAAAAGCACTTCCGGATATGTGTTTTCTCTAGGTTCTGGTGTGTTTTCATGGCTGTCCAAGAAGCAACAATCAGTAGCTCAATCTTCAGCTGAAGCGGAGTATGTTTCAGTCTCAAATGCAGCTTCTCAAGCTATATGGCTTAGAAGAATTTTAGAAGACATTGGGGAGAAACAAGAAGAAGCAACTGAGATATTCTGTGACAACAAATCTGCAATTGCTATGGCAAAGAATCCATGTTTTCATAGCAAGACCAGGCATATCAACATCAAGCATCACTTTGTTCGAGAAGCAATTGAAGAAGAAGAAATCAATCTCAGTTATGTTAGATCGAAAGAGCAACTGGCAGATATCTTCACAAAGGCACTTCCAACAACAAACTTTCAGCAACTAAGAATGGCATTGGGAGTTCAAGAACAGCACATTAAGGGGGAGAATGTGAACTGATTAATGTGCTGTAAAAGCCTTTTTTTGTCAAGTTATTTACCATGGTTTAGTTAATAGTAACTTGGGTAAAGTTATATATATCAAGGGCTGTAATTTTAACATGTGTGTGGCTGAGATTAGATCTTGGTGTAGCTTATTTGAGAAGCCAATATTGCTGTATTTTTTGTATGTGAAATTCAGATCAGAAAATTGTGAAGAAAAAAAAAACGTTTTGTGCCTCTGTTTTTCCTCTGCTGTTCTCTCTTTGCTTTTATGTGTATTAATGCTTTTGTGTGTATTAGATCAGTATAAACAAAAGGTTTTCTAGCTGAAACAATCAGCCAACAAAAATATTAGTTGATGCTATCACGAAAATCAAGTCAATGTATAAGAGAAAAAACTGGAAAGGAGATCAAGTCAATCATATACGTGGGAAGGACTTAATTGTACCTATGATAATTTTAATCCTCCCAGGATCATTTCCCTGTAAGTTCATTACTTCAACTTCAAGCACAGTAATTTTTATTTTGTTCTAATTCTTTGTTCATAAAATCATTAAAACCTGAAATCAGGAATTTATCCTCAAGCGGGTTAACTGGTGATATACCAACTCTTTTACCCAATCTCACAATGCTAGAAAACCTGTAAGTACTATCTTTTCTCACATGTAGAAGTGAATTTTCGATATATATTGATGGCCAAATTTATCAGCTCAAATTCTTCTTTGGCAATGTCAGGGACTTATCAAACAATAACTTGACTGGACCAGTGCCTGAGTTTCTTTCTAAACTAAAATTCCTGAGGGTCCTGTAAGTTTGTACTCGGAATTAAAAACTTCTATTTCGGGTTTATTGGTTAGAATTAATGTATGTATGTATCTGCTATGCATTTGCAGAAACTTAACCGGAAACAACCTCACAGGATCAGTTCCAATTGATCTCATTGAAAGATCGAAAAAAGGTTCACTTTTATTAAGGTATGCTAAACTGTTTTTCTACCAATATGAACCCATATCCTTATATCAACAAAATTAATAAATATCTCTGTGGAAATTAGATTGGAATAATGATTTGTAGAGAATCCTGAGATCGATTATTATTAGCAGTTATAGTTCCACCTATTAGTTTTGTGATCTCTTCGCTTTGCTGCTTTGATTGAAGTGTCGATGGAAATCCAAATCTCTGCTATTCGTGCAACATGATGAAGAAGAAGAAGAGGAAGAAAATTCCTATTGTTCCAATAGTTGCCTCAGTTGCTTCATTTTTAATCTTGTTAAGTCTATCAGTCTTCTTCTGGAAACAGAAAGGAATAATTATAAAACAAGGTATGACAATTGACATCCGTCACATTTCTAGTAAATTGTCTGATATGTGTGGCTCAAGAGTCTCTCCATGGCATATTGAATCTCTCCATGTAACTTTTAAATAGTTATACTTTTATGATCAACAGGGAAGGTAGATACCAATTTCAGCAGGACAGATCCCAAGACACCAAATATAGGGGCATTGAAGTTGAAGAATCCGCGATTTACATATACTGAGATTGTGAAGATGACCAACAACTTCGAAATGCTTCTTGGTGAGGGAAGTTTCAGGAAAGTTTTCCACGGCTACTTAGATGATGGCACTGAAGTAGCTGTGAAAATGCTCTCTGAATCTTCTCGACAAAGATATGATCAGTTTGAAGCAGAGGTCAAGCTTCTTCTGACCGTTCATCATAGAAACTTAACAGCCCTTTATGGCTATTGTGATGAAGGCAACCATGTTGGGCTCATTTATGAGTGCATGGCCAATGGAAACTTGAAAGAGCATCTTAGAGCAGGTTTGATTGAAACATGCTTATTTTTCTTTCAACTGTTCGAATCATGAAATCAAATACACTAAAATTGAAAAGGCATGCATTTTGTTTATGGATGTAGATAGCAATGCAGATGTCTTGAGCTGGGAAGGGAGACTTCGTATAGCTGTAGAGTCAGCACAAGGTTAGCACACTATATCTATATATGGTTTTTGTTTCAATTGATTTGTGCAACTCTGCATGAATTGATTCAATTAATTCACGTAGGATTGGAGTATCTGCACTATGGTTGCAAGCCACCTAGAGTACACAGAGATGTGAAGTCTGCAAACATCCTATTAGACGATAAATTCCAAGCAAAAATAGCTGATTTTGGACTCATAAGAAGTTTTCCAGGTGAAGGCGGCACTCATGTCTCAACAGTTATTGCTGGGACTTTTGGTTACCTTGATCCTGAGTAAGTTGTTTGTTCTTTTAACATATATATACCATCTAAATATTCTGAACTGTATACGTTTTTTCATGTAGAATCCTAATATAAAATGCTTCCAATTGGGAAACCGTATAAAAAAAATGTGAGGAATTCTCACACCCCATAATTTTCGTCCAAATATTTAAACCTTATTTCAAAGTTAATATGAGATATTTTCGATGAAAATCCAAGAACAAAAAATTATGGAAGGTGTTAATTGGCCCAACATAGCAAAGAACCACGTTTTCATTATCTGTTTTTCAATTGGTTTGCACCGATCAAATAACCTGTTTTGATTTGCAGGTATTTTCAAACAAATAGATTAACGGCAAAAAGCGATGTGTACAGTTTCGGGGTTGTTCTTCTGGAGATAATCACAAATCGACCGGTGATCACAAACACCGGTGAGAATAGCCACATAAAGCAATGGGTCAGTTTTATGCTAGCAGAGGGGGATATCAAGAACATTGTAGACCAAAGGTTACAAGGAGATTTTGACATTAATTCAGCCTGGAAAATTGTTGAACTAGCAATGTATTGTGTATCTACAACTTCCATCAGAAGGCCAACCATGAATCATGTAGTGATAGTACTAAATGACTGTTTATCTATGGAGAGGGCTAGGAGGAACGCCCATGGAAATGAACCGAAAGATCAGAATGTAAATCTGAGTTCTGATCAACTAGCAAGGTAGTAATTTTGGAACTGATCGATGAGATATCATTAATCGTGTTTTTCAATCTCAAACCTGCCTCTACTGCAACTGATGTTCATACCTCAAGAAAAACAAATAATATTTAATCGCAAATGTTGTGTAAAACTGCAAATGCAATATAATGGCTTTAATATTGGAATTTATATATATTTATTTTGAACTGCAAATTTATTCCAAATGGCAAAGCAAAGCCCAGAAAACAAACAACACAGAGGCACAACAAGAAAACGAACTACACAGAGGCACAGCCCACGAAAGAGACCAAACAAACAACAAACAACACCCAGACCAACAAGACCACCAGCTACCAAAAACCAAAGCACCCACAACAAAAACACCACCAGCAACCCGAGCACAAACCTGAGAAACAGCAGAACAGAACAGAAGCTACTACAACATCAGAAATCTCCCCAAGTTAACGAATCCCCACTACCACCAGAACCCTTCTTAGCAAGCAGGTCTGCCACTGAGTTTGTAGCCCGTAGCCCTGGAATTGTAAATGACCAACGATCGACCAAGGTCTCTAAGATGGCTGCGAATGTCATAAGCTTGAAACTTTCGATCCCGTCATTATTTACCCATGAAATGGCCACTTTGAAATCACTAACTATAGCAATATCCCAACCAACCAACTCCGGTCTAGAAACACAGCTCACACGCTCTAGCAATTGCTATAATCTCGGCTGTGTTGATATCATGGATCCCTATATGAGCAGAGAAAGAGCATAAAATTTTCCTTCTGGAGTCCCTTGACACTCCACCAACACACACCCAACCCAAAGACCCCCTCGCAGCACCATCCACATTGAACTTCAGAGCTTCAAAAAGAGGAGAGATCCAATCCTCAGCTTTCGATATCTTCATCGGCCTTGAATCGGTACAGCTCTCTTTTAACCTCAAAAGAATCGTAGAAGTTCAAAAGAATATTTATATATATATATATATATATATATATATATATTTATATATTTTTACAATGCGTGTGGGTCATTTGATTTAGATATTTTGACTTAACTGCATGCACTTGTCAAATCATCTCTTAAATCCAGTGGCCCACATGCAAGGAATTGATATATTTATATCAGTTCGAACTGACAATAGAAAGACTATATATATATAAATTATCAAGTGACTGACTTATCGTACGGTTTCACTGATTCTCGCTACCGAGAAATAGTATAAATTTTTTTAGGGGTAATTACCCTAGTGGCCACTGACTTTTGCCACCACTATCAAAATGGCCACCGGATGGAGAATTGGTTTAGAAATGGTCATTTTTGGCAAACAATGTTACATCAATGGCCATTCCGTTATAACACCGTTAACTTGTTTAAAGAATGTTACATTAATGGCCATTAATTTGTTCACTTAGTATCAAAATGGCCATTATAATCAATTTTCTCCAAAATTACTTTAGTGGCCATCCATTTGATCAATTGGTATCAAAATGACCATTATAATTGTCCAACTTTTTGTAGAAAATGTGTATTGACCATCAATTTAGTTAATTGGTATCAAAACAATCATTATATATACAACTATATTCTATTAGAAAAATAGAATAAGCAATCATTAAAAATAAAATTTCATTCAATAGAGAAAATGAAGAATTCATTTGATTCAATATAAGTTTAGTCTTATACACATCAAATACTACTTGTCAAACTGCACGAAAATGAAAAATTTTGTTTGAAAAAAGAATCTGGTTCTCAAAACTGATCTCTATCGGTATTAAATTAAGTCTAAGACTGGAGGATTTGATTTTCCTGTAAAAACTATGACAAAACTCACTTTACATGTTGGTTTTTTGTCTTTGTTGGAGAACCTTGAAATCACACTAATAGCGGATTTTTTTATATTAAAAAAAAAAAAAAAAAAAAAAGTAGACTTTTGGTGGACTTCATTCCAAGCCAGGTCTGGATTAGATTTTTAATTAAGTAAAGATGGTTACAAATAATTTTGAAATATAATTAAATAATGTAAATTCGTTGTACTTTATATGTTTTAAATTATTTAATATTTTCATAAAACTATGTAAACGTGCTTCATGGTAAGAAGTTAGCTAGAGATATGATGCTGAAAAGTGCTTCACTCTCCATGGTTAATATCAGAGTTAGGAGTTGTCATACGAAACATTTTGGAGCTAAAAAATTTTCATCATGTTTCTGATTTTTGTTTTGTTCAAACTTCAAAGGCAAGGCTAGCTGCAGGCAAGCTAACCAAGTTGCCCATGTTTGAGTTAATTTCGTGTTATCTGTTTTATTAGCAAATTAGCTCATTCATTCTGATGTTGTTATTGTAATTTGTAAACAACTAAACATATACTTTAATCTTTAGGTTTGAAACTTCAAGTAGTATTTGATGTGTATAAGACTAAACTTATATTGAATCAAATGAATTCTTCATTTTCTCTATTGAATGAAATTTTATTTTTAATGATTGCTTACTCTATTTTTCTAATAGAATATGGTTGTATATATAATGATTGTTTTGATACCAATTAACTAAATTGATGGTCAATACACATGTTCTACAAAAAGTTGGACAATTATAATGGTCATTTTGATACCAATTGATCAAATGGATGGCCACTAAAGTAATTTTGAAGAAAATTGATTATAATGACCATTTTGATACCAAGTGAACAAATTAATGGCCATGTGTAACATTCTTTGAATAAGTTAACGGTGTTATAACGGAATGGCCATTGATGTAACATTATTTGTCAAAAATGACCATTTCTAAACCAACTCCCCATCCGGTGGCCATTTTGATAGTGGTGGCAAAAGTCAGTGGCCACTAGGGTAATTACCCCATTTTTTTATATAATAAAAATTAATGAAACCGCACGATAATATCGTCAGGTATATCTGACATGATAACTGCTATATGTATATAAATATATATATATATATATATATATATATATATATATATACACATATATAATGGTCCACCTTGAATCTACACTTGATGTACTTAAAAACTTAAGCTGTGTAAGAGTGCTTAAATACTGATATATGGTTATTAACATTGTTGAGCCTTGGTTGTCCAAGAAGTTATGCATCAGTATTCGAGCTTGGTTCACGTGCAAGCTCGTCGGCTTGGCACGTGTCCTACCAGCTTAACATTTTAGGTCTAGTGGTTACAGAAACATGTATATCTATGGTCTTCATGTGTGACGCACACATCCTGGAGGTGGAGATTGTATAACCTAAAAGATGCACAAGGTGGCCTCTAGATCCCAAATTTCAGAAATCTAGGATCGTACCTGTCCCTGTCGCAATACTTTAATCCTCAGCCATGTTCATTGTGACTTTCCTCGTCCTTCTCAGCTTATGTGTGACATTCTTTAATGATCTTTACTCCTGGTAGAGGATACTTTCCATCAGGGCTTCCATGTGGATCAGTCCCTGTAGGACTGCTCCTGTGGTTCCAGCTTTGGAGATCCTCTTTTAGCATGGATATCAAACATTACTTGCATGTCTTTTTTTAGCTCTTATGCAATGTCCTCCTGGAAGAAGTTACTATAAGTTCGTCAAAATTCGTTTACATCATTTATTGAAGATAAAGGCAAATTCTTTTTTTTTTTGAAAGGCAACAAAACTTTATTCAAGCAAAAACCAACCAACAACAGCCCAGGCAAAAGCCAGCAGCAAAGAGGCGCACAGAACACGCCACACCACAGCCAAAGCAACAAGAAACCCCAAGAAAAACAGAAGCAGAAGAAAGACAACAAGAGGACCAAACAACCAGCCAAGAAGAAACAAAAACTTTAAGGTCTTATTGAAGTGAAGGCAATATACACAGCCAAACTTTAAGTCAACAAAACTTTAAGGTCTTATTGAAGTGAAGGCAATATACACGCGTCAACAAAAATTTAAGGTCTTAATTATTTGAAGCAATAAAATTCCAATATATGGTCTAGCGATAAAAGATGAATGTGATACAAATGTAATTCCGCAAAAGCTTTGGTATATACATATATAGATTTGAATATATCATAAATTATGGCATTAATCTATATCAAGTTAGATTCTTGTAATATATATGAAATTATTGGAACCATGGCACATCCCTCCTAATATGGGTGGTGGTGTGCACCTTCCTTTCCATATTGGTGATAAAGGGTTCGAGTCTCACAATCTATATTTTATAAACATATGTGGGGCATTGTAGATATCTCATGGATGGTTGGGGGAGTAGATATCCAGACCCCTAATAGGAATAGATAAATGGACAACATATTTATTGCTTGTCTCGGCAAGTCCTAACACAACTCTGATTCGATGTTAAATTTCAAAAAACAAATGATTGGAACCTTAAATAATCATAAAAATAGAGCACTAATTAATTGCATAATGATTGTTCCTGTTAACGATTTTTGTCATCTTCAAAAAAAAAAAAAAAAAATTGCATAATTTTCTATGAATTGATAAACAATTTTAATTTTCTGCAATTGGAATAGCTAGGTATGAATATTGTTTTGCAGCTGGCACTAATTAATCATATACATTTATCAGATCTTCTCCTCAGTTCTCCCATATCAAATTAATGCATGTTGAGCACCAGCCAATTAATTAAGTAATGGCCTGGTGGATGATAATTCAAATGTACTCAAAGTCAATCCTATGTATTATAATATCCTAGTTGACTTCTACTTGTTCTTCAATAATATCTATCTTCTGCCAAAACAACAAAAATAAAAAGTTCCTTCTTTTTGCTGTTTTTAATTTTATTTTTTTTTATATCCCAAATTGCTTGACAGCCATATTTCATATCACAATCGGGTTGAAAATCCTAATGTAATCAAGTCTAGCATTTGATTTTTTATTTATTTATATATTTTTTTAAATCTCATACCAAAACTATAGCACAAAAACCAATCTCATTGGCTGTATGTCAAATTTTAATTTGGTCAAACAACATCTTCCATTGACTTACAAATACATTTGACTAATTGGAGGGTGAATCAAGGAGAATACATAGAATTGAAATATTTGACTTTAATAATATGACAATCTGTCCACATGCAGCAACACTTCATTGACATGCTTTAGTCATATAATTCAAATGGGATTTGGTTCTACAAATTATAAGATGATAATTATTGCTTATGGTTCTCTAGTCAGCTTCCCTGAAAAAACCTGACAAACGTATGGAGAAATTTGAGTCTTTTCTCTATTCATTGCTTGGAGTTTTTGCTCTTATTGTTCTTGTTCATGCTCAGGATCAAACAGGTAAATCTGGAAAATGTCTCTTAACTTTTATTTCTTAAACATCATTTGAACTTATTGAGAATTACTTAAGAAATTTTTTTGATTCTCTGTCAGGTTTCATAAGCATAGATTGTGGAGCAGAAACTTCAAGCTACACGGGTGAGACGGGCTTGACGTATGTTTGGGATGCGAACTTTATAGATACTGGAATAAACAAGAATGTAACAGTTGGGTACCAAACAGAATCTCAGCGACAAAATCTCTGGAATCTCAGAAGCTTTCCTGAAGGCATCAGAAACTGTTACAATGTAAAGGTTAAAAGCGGCACAAGGTATTTGATCAGGGCAAGTTTCCTGTATGGAAATTATGATTTACAAACTAAGGTACCAGAGTTTGATTTGCACCTTGGAGCCAATATGTGGGATTCTGTGAAACTGGGTAATGAATCTACTATCATAACTAAGGAAATCATACACTCCCCTTCTTCGAATTATACATATGTCTGTCTTGTGAACACCGGTTTTGGAACGCCTTTTATATCAGCATTAGAGTTCAGACCCTTGAAAAATACAACTTACACAACTGAATATGGATCTCTTATCCTATTTGCTCGCCTGGGTGTTTATTCATCAGCCAATCCAATAATCAGGTAAGCCATTTCTGTTTCCAAATTCCTGTACTTAAAGAGTTCCTGCTAGCTTAACTAAAAAGAAAGTTAATACCTCAGGTTTCCTGACGATGTTTACGATCGCATCTGGTTTCCGTATAGTTTCTCAAAATGGGATCAAATCAATACCTCACTCTCCATTAATTCTAATGACTTCCAGATTCCGCAAATTTTAATGATGAGTGCAGCCACACCAAACAATGCCAGTCAGCCTCTGAATTTCTCCATTGACACTAAGGATACAGCTTCCAAACTTTATGTGTACTTGCATTTTGCTGAGCTTGAAGTGCTCCTTCCCAACCAGTCCAGGCAATTCAACATTTCCATAAATGGGCGGTTCTTGTATGGACCTGTTGTTCCAAACTACTTAGCAGCAACCACTGCATACAGCACTTCAGTCTTGAGTGGAGAACAAGGAAGATATGAGTTTTCAATCTTTAAATCTGAAAAGTCAACACTACCACCCATCCTGAATGCCGTTGAATTTTATATTGTAAAGCAACTTCTACAATCAGAAACAGACCAAATAGATGGTAAGCTCTTTCTTATCCTACTTATAAGCAGTTCATTGCCATAGATTCTGTTAAAAAGGACTCTTGATTCCGTCCTTTCTTATAAGGGTATTCATAATTTCTGAATACTAATTGCTACTCTGCATATATAAAAATATTAGTTGATGCTATCAAGAATATCAAGTCAATGTATAAGAGAGAAAACTGGCAAGGAGATCCATGTGCCCCGAAATCGTATGTATGGGATGGACTTAATTGCAGCTATGATGATTTTAATCCTCCCAGAATCATTTCCCTGTAAGTTCATGCCTTCAACTTCAAGCACACTAATTTTTAGTTTGTTCTAACCCTTTGTTGATCAAATCATTGAAAACCTGAAATCAGGAATTTGTCCTCTAGCGGGTTGACTGGGGAAATACCAATTTATTTATCCAATGTCACAATGATAGAAAACCTGTAAGTATTATCTTTATCTCAAATGTACCAGTGAATTTTCGATATATTGATTACCAAATTTATGGGCTTAAATGCTTCTTTGGTGATTTCAGGGACTTATCGAACAATAATTTGACTGGAACAGTGCCTCAGTTTCTATCTCAACTTAAATTCTTGAGTGTCCTGTAAGTTTGTACTAGTAATTAAACACTTAAATGTCAGGTTTATTTGTAAGATATACTGTATGTATGTTTCTGCTATGCCTTTGCAGAAACTTAACCGGAAACAACCTCACAGGATCAGTTCCAATCGAACTCATTGAAAGATCAAAAAAAGGTTCACTGTCATTAAGGTATGCTAATAAACTGTTTTTCAACCAATATGAACCCATATCAACAAAATTGTGATAATGCAATTCTCAAAAACAATGTTTCGTAGAGAAATCCTAAAATCCTTATTATAATTAGCAGTTAGAATTCCAGCTATTAGTTTTGTGATCTCATTGATTGGCTGCTGCTGATTTGATTGAAGTGTTGATGGAAATCCAAATCTCTGCTCATCATGCAAGATGAAGAAAAAGAAGAAGAATTTACTATTCATTGTTTAGGATTTTCTTGTTAGTCAAGTTTTGCAATTCTATTTAAGTAGATTGTATTAGGGTTTGAAAGACAGTTTTGATGATTAATAAAATTGTAGAGAGAGTATCTCTTTTTATCCAATTTCGGTATCCTGAGTGGATCAACGAATTTGAAGCCTATTATTCTGGTATCCCTGCGAGGATCAACAGATTAATAGTAGGGTTTGTTTCCGGTATTCGTGCGCGAATCAACGGATCCAAATCAGTTACCCTTTCTTTTATCGATTGTTGTTTTGCGTTGAATCTTCCGCTGCATCATTTTCCATGGCTACTTAGATGATGACACTGAAGTAGCTGTGAAAATGCTCTCAGAATCTTCTCAGCAAGGGTACGATCAGTTTGAAGCAGAGGTCAAACTTCTTCTGACTGTTCATCACAGAAACTTGACAGAACTTTACGGTTATTGTGATGAAGGCAACCATGTTGGGCTCATCTATGAGTGCATGGCCAATGGAAACTTAAAAGAGCATCTTAGAGCAGGTTTGATTGTAACATGTTTATTTTTCTCTTAACTATTTGAATAATGAAATCGAATACACCGAAATTGAAAAAGGCAATTTGTTAATGGGTGTAGAGAGCAATGAAGATGTCTTGAGCTGGGAAGGGAGACTTCGTATAGCAGTAGAGTCAGCACAAGGTTTACAAACTATATATGGTTTTTGTTTCAAAGTTTCACTTGATTTGTGCAGCTCTGCATGGATTGATTCAATTAATTTGAATATAAAATGTAGGATTGGAGTATCTGCACTATGGTTGCAAGCCACCTAGAGTACACAGAGATGTGAAGTCTGCAAACATCCTATTAGACAATAAATTCCAAGCAAAAATAGCTGATTTTGGACTCATACGAAGTTTTCCAGGTGATGGTGGCAGTCATGTCTCAACAGTTGTTGCTGGGACTTTTGGCTACCTTGATCCTGAGTAAGTACTTTTTTCTTTTAACATATATGCCATCTAAATATTTACAAACCTTCTTTTAAAATTAATATGAGTTATTTTCAAAATTATGAAAGGTTTTTATAAGAGTGTTTTAATTATATCATTGTTTGAGCCCTTACATGATAAATTAAACGTTTAGGCCTAGTGATTATTAACAAGATATCAAAGATTGGTTTGGCCCAAAATTCCTGGTTTCCAATCCCTGCTTGCATATGTTTTTGTATTTATTCTTCGATCTACATCTATATTTCAGCTTGGTCCACTTGAGAGGGTGTTCTGTATTTATTCGGATTTAGTGGTTACTAATAATGCTAATTGAATCACCATAGCAAAGAATCTTGTTTTCATGAACTGCACTGAATAACCTGTTTTGACTTGCAGGTACTTTGAATCAAATAGGTTAACAGCGAAAAGCGATGTGTATAGTTTCGGGGTTGTTCTTTTGGAAATAATCACAAATCGATCTGTGATTACAAACACTAACGAGAATAGTCACATAAAGCAATGGGTCGGTTTTATGCTTGCACAAGGGGATATCAAGAACATTGTAGACCAAAGGTTACATGGAGATTTTGACAGTAATTCGGCCTGGAAAATTGTTGAACTAGCAATGCATTGTGTATCTCAAACTTCCATCAGAAGGCCAACCATGAGTCATGTAGTGATAGTACTAAAGGACTGTTTAGCCATGGAGATGGCTAGGACGGACGGCCATGGAAATGAACCGAAAGATCAGCATGAAAGGTTCAGCGTAAATTTGAATTCTGAACTAGCTCCTACAGCAAGGTAGTAATTTTGGAACCGATGGTGAGATCATTAATGGTGTTTTCAATCTCAAACCTGCCTCTACTGCAATTGATGTTTTTACCTCACGAAAAGTAAAATAATATTGGCATACTTTTGGTATACTTTATACGGCTTATCAAGTTGTAGTCTGTAAATTATTGTAAGCACTGATCATTTGTAGCAGCATTTGAATTGATTTCCTGGTAAATCATTGTTTGTTAGTGTCAGGCGGAGCCAAAAATCATTTCTAAATGGGCCTTTATACTGAAATAAAAGATTTAGAAGGGGCCATTTGTAACATCTTAGGCCTACCAACTAGATATTGTCCGTTTCGGTTTCACATAAACATCTTTCACTCATGGTCCAAAACGTGTCTACTTTATGTAACTTCTTAGATTTTTGATAACCAACCCTAACATGCTTACCAACACTAATTGCTACTTGTAAAACCTGTGAGTTTTCTTATATTTGGTTTGTTTTTCTCTGCAACTCAGTTTAATTATATGCTTATCAATCGTTTATAGTAATCTTTTACTCCATTTCCAACCTTGTATAACTTCCTGGTGTTATTTGGATAATCTTTGAGGACCAAATTTAAGTTTCACAACCTTTCGGAACTAGGAACTACTTTGGTCCTTTCTTTTTTTCTGGACCGACCTGTCTAGAAATTTATTAAGTAACCTTAATAAAACTCTTAGATAAAAATTAGTGATTTGAAGGACAAAAACTTTCCTCCGAAAATATATTGGGTGAAACTTTGAAGGAGAAAATTATTTATTGATTCTAACTTTTATACTGTTTCGATATTTAAGACAATAGACACACCAGACAAGCAGCGGAAATGGCAATTCTCGCAGCTGATTACTCATAATACCAATAAATTAAATGAGAATAGAGAATTTTTTTAGAATCATGAACTGAGTCTTATGTCATCGGGGGCTTATTATTTATACTAGTGTACAATATTAAAAGGAAACCATAGATAAACAATCATCAACTTGCTCAAAGTAGATAATTCGACTGTGGAAGCTTGCCCCCGAAATTCCCACAACAAATCAGCCATGATTGACTGTTTGAGATTGTAAGAATTCTTTCACAATGTAAACCTCAACGGCGTTGAGTATCGGTGGAAGAGTAGAGTTTTCTGTTTTGATGATCCAAAAATAATTTCTTCCCATCCCAATGGGTTCTCTGCTGTATATTGTGGTCGTGACCAAGTAATGGGGACTGACCGGGCCGTACCACAGTTTTCCATTAAGATAAATATTGAACTCTCTGGACTGATCAGCTTGAATCTTTTCTACTTCAGCGAAGTGCAGATAAAAATAGAATTGTAAAGTGGGATCGACAGTTTCGAAGTAAAATAGTAAGGGTTCACTGGAGTTTTTCGGAGTCGAAGCAGTGTTCATGACACTTTCAGCTGGATGGTAATTATTCGAAACCATCACGGTAGATGTTGTACTTAGTTGTGTCCAGTTAAAGAAATTGTAGGGCTTCCAGATTCTGTCATAAACATCGTCTTTGTACCTGAGAAAATGCCACAAAAAATTGAGCAGGTTGTGATTGACTTTCATGCATATATACAGAGATTTATAGGGTGATTCTCTTATCGGGTAGTCCTGAAAACTAATTTTAGAACTGAAATTACACAAAGTTGTAGAATTAGATGATTATTCAACAACATTGTGTAACTTTGGTGACGGACTTGACAAAAGAATTATTATATATCCACACAAATTAATAAATTGAACATCATGACATAAATTCACGGCTCACCGTACTGTTTGATTGGTTGTTGACCCTATATCCAACCGCGATAAGAGCATCAACGATCCAGATTTGGTCACATAAGTGTTGTTATTCAGAGGCCTTAGCTCTAATGCTGATATAAAAGGTGTCCCGAGATTTGTATTTATGAGACAAATATTTATATAATCCAACTTGGAGACGTGTAAGATCTCCAATGTTCTAACTGTTGATGCATTCTCAAATCCAATTACAGACCATAAATTTTCTCCGAGATGCAGCTCAAACACCGGTACTTTACCTTGGGAATCATAGTTTCCATACATGAATGTTGCTCTTATCAAATATTTATTACTATTTGTAACCTTTATATTATAACAGTTTCTGATGTTTTCAGGAAAGCTTCTCACATACAACAGCTGTTTTTCAAGGTCAGGTGTGGTGAATTCAGGCGATATAGTCTTACTAATTCCCATGTCGATGAAGGCTGCATCTGAAATGTAATCTATGCTTGTGTTTATATCAGTGTAGTTAGAACCTTCGGCTGGTAACCCGCAATCCAAGCTAATGAATCCTGAGAGAGACAAAGGTAGAGTAAGGCTTAATATGACAATTTAAAGTCATATATTGGCACATCACCTCTTAGGAGTAGTGCACCTCCCCTTCCACATTAGTAGTACTAGTGAAGGGAGGTTGATCGAGTCTCATTATGCATATTTTATAAACATATATGAGGAGTTTTCTCTCGGTATTGTGGGGAGATATCTCCTGTTATGAGAGCAGATATATCCGCACTACACATGTATTGTTTGATTTCTATAGGTTATGAAAAACTCTAACCCGTTTAGTATCAAAATTTATATATTGTAATACTTATAAAAAATATATATATCCATAATTAACAGCTTACCTGATTGATCCTGGGAGTGAACAAAAACAGCAAGACAGAAAGCGCAAAGCAATGCAAAGTGAAAATGCTTGGACATCTCCATTACTGTCTTCAGTTTTCTTATTTGGCTCTGGAGATTGAAGTTGGCTCTGGTGACAGAAGTAGAAGACACTCATTATCTTAATTTATAGTTGTGTTCTTCCACTCTAATGAAAAGCTATACATTTTATTAATAATATCTACTTTGAATTTGTTTGTTTGGCTTTCCCTGTTGTGTGTGCCGCTTGGCCTCTTGAATAAAGTATGATGCTTTTCAAAAAAAAAAAAAAAAAATCTACTTTGAAGATCACCGTTGGTCCAGTACCGAAACTTGGTCTTCATCTACATGATGTTATATATCGCGACTAGGTCAATTAATATACCACTAGAAATAATTTTTCTTATATGTATGTGTATATATATATATATATATATATATATATATATCCCACAAGTTTTTTCCTGTTAGATATCCTGACCCTGTAAAGTGAACTCTCATGACTTTTTCTTTTCATAATATACCACTTGCAATAGAGGCAATTCAAACCTGAAACATTAATTGTTTGAATGAATGTTTATATATAAAATTGACTTTATAATCTTACATAATCGAAGAGTGTGAAAAAACATGTAGGATTTCGTATCTGACTATATATATATAGATAATGATTATTCACCGCCGAAATGTATGACCAAATTAAATGGTATTTTATCAAAGGAAATTGTCTCACATCTCCATTAACAGCTGATCGAGATTTTCTTTGCCCCGGAAATTGAAGGGTAACGTCTAAGTTATTGACTTATTCTATACTGAAATAAAATATTCTGACAACATAGCATGACAATTACATGTTTTAGTATATTTCAAAATATAACTTTTGTTGTATTTCCTCAGTTAAAAAACGATGACCAATAGTTTTTTTTTTTCTACAAAAAAAAAAAAAAAAAAAAAACGAAGACCAAGTAAAAGTTAGACAAATTAGCCTCCTTAAAGAAATATCAGTGTAGGAATAAGATGATTACAATTTACGAATATTCGCTTAGATTAATTAATTAATTAATACCGTTTTGATGTGACCATTTCGCTGTTTTTTATATGCTAATTTTTGAAAGTTGATGAATAATTAAGTACTTGGGTTGCTTTCGTGATAATTAAGATTAGCAGTTGTTAGCAAGAAGACAAAGTCTTCTTAAATATTATAAACGAGGCCCAAAAGGTGGTAGGTATAACTGTATAAGTATAATCAGTCTCTGATCATAACTGATCTGTATCTAATAATCACTGTGAATGTGAAGTAGATGTGCAGCTGAGAAAATAATCATCATATATATTGAGATTGGCAGGTTAATTAAGACACAAAGCACATTTCAGTAATATATCAATGGATATAAGATCATTGTAATAGTACATTTCCCAACCCAAATCAACAGCCTAATAGTCCATTTTTGTTTATCAAACCCAAAATTTGTCCAAGCCCAAGCCCAAACCTAAGTCAAAATTAAAGCCCAAAACCAATTCCACCCTAAAAGGTTTATCGAGCCCCACCAGAATATTATTTAAAGAATTAAATAGCCAGCAAATCAGGACATGGGGCTAGATGATGGAGAGGTGGCAAGATATTGGGAGGTTGGTGACATGAGGTGTTAGGAAATGAGGAGAGAGAAGGGAGAATTCGTGAAAGCAAAGAAGGAAAAGAAATAGAAGAAAAAGAAGCTAGGCGAGAGAGAGAGAGATAAAAGAAAGAGAGCTGTTTTGAGAGATAAACAAAGGAAGAAAGAAGGAAGAAATCTAGAGAGGCGGAGATAGGAAGAAGAAATACAATAGAGTAGCAAGAATATGAGCACTGCTCAGTGGATGTAGCAGCAAAGATAAATTATATTTGCAGGGAATTTGGAAGTGGAAAAACAATGAGAAACCAGTCTAAGAACGAAGAAAAACTTGCATGCACCCGATGCAATGCATCATAATCAATGGGTGCATGCCATGTGGTATGAAAACTCATTTGATTGGTTTTCCTCACCACAAGGCATACACCCATTGGGCGGAAGCATTGCATTGGGTGTATACAATATTTTCTCCTAAGAATGAGTATAGATAAGTATATATTTATTTTGTTAGATTGGTATATAGTAACTTATTTAGATAAATTCTAATTTGAGTTACATGTGATTTTAGAATAAATCCATATTTCAGAGAGAATTCTATCCCAAAATAGATTTGAGATAGAGATGAATTCAGAGGGAATCCAATCCCATAACATATTTGAGCAAAGCACTATGATTGGATAGTTTTTATTAAAAATTATTTATTTTAGAATTATATGTTAGATTAGGTTATTTAGAGAATTATTATAAATGAATAATTTATTCATTTATTTAGAAAATAGATCTCCTAGATTTTTAATTAAAGCATGTTATCTATATTTTCAAGTATTCATGATTTTTTATAACGAGCTTTTAAAATATTTAGCAGGTCCAACACAAAGAAAGTAAATTTTTTTATTTTAACTAAATTATATTTTATGATAAGCCATAACCCACCGATATAAATTGCACTTTTAAATTACAAGGTGGAAATGTTTGAAAAGCCAAAATGATTGTTAATGATTTTGTTAGAAGCCATATTGAGATTTATATGATTTTCTATAAGGTTTTCTAGAAAATTCATATTTCAGTTGGAAAGATCAAATTTTCACAAGATTCTCCCGGACTCATACCACTTCTAGAACAAAAAATTGAAATACTAGAAATGTAATAACCCATTGCCCAAAGTCTTGAATTAAAAAAAAAAAAAAAAAAAAAAAAAAAAAAAAAAAACCATTATCTAAAGTTTTAAATTCGAGGAATGTTCGAAGTCTCACTTTGCTCTCCTATGGAAGTTAAGATTCGGACCGTGATTTATATCGACAGACAACATATTCTTACATACGTCCGACCCGCTCTTTGTCATATTTAAAAAAAAAAAAAAAATACATTGGTTCATTAAAATTAACTAATCACCAAATGTGTAAATTTTTTAAATTAATATATTAAATAATTTTGCACTACACAATCACAATTTCCATCTTTTAACATAATTTGATATAAAATGCTATCACAAAAAGAATAATCAAACTTTAATATACTTTCCCCATAATTTGACATAAATAATTCAATTATTCAGTTGTTCTCGGTAGGAATTTACCACTGAAAATAATAAACTACGTATATAGTTTTAAAAGTTGATTTTGATTCTTCAAAATAATAATAATCTATTATAAATAAATAATAATTGATCGTGTCAAGTGCATAGCATACCTACCTACCCTCACATTGGCATGTTCGATGTAAATCTATAGATAAACTATAAACTTTCATTATTCTTTGAATCTTTAAAATATTAAGCATATATCCAAAATGTCACAATCTATAGATAAATGAAAAGAATATTTTAGTGTGATTGTTTAACTATATCCAAATACACACCTAATAAATTTAAAATTCAAGTTTTATCCATTACATCCTTCATTAATATTCCAAATTTTATTTAGAAATTAAATTCATATATTTTCTATCCATTACATCCTTCATTAGTTTTGTTTTTTGAAAAAAAAAAAAAAGAAACTGCTCGGGACTGACAGAAACCATGCCCCCTTCACTATATATATATTTTACAAAAGCTTTTAAATTTTATAAAATTATCATTGGCTTTTAAATTTTTTTCACTTTACACCCTAAAATATTTTGTTTTAGTATAATGGCCATGACTAATATTTCTGAGTCTGTCCTTTATTGCACTTTATCTCATCTTAGACCATTTCCAATGAATGTATCAATGCCAATGTCAATGCTAAATTTGGCATAAAAAATAGTAAAATGATATATTTACCATATCATTTTAGCATTGTACTTCAATGCATAATTATATTTGAAATGTTATTTTTATTTTTTTAATTTAAAATTATAAAAGTCAACAAATATGATTTATGCATTCTATTTATATAATATTTTTTATTATTTAAAATTATAAAAGTTAACAATTAATACATTCAATACAATTATAAAATGGTATTTTTGTAATTGAAAAAACAATATTTATTGCTGTGCCAAATTTGGCATTGTATTGGAGTATGTTATTTTTTTTATTTTATACTAAATTATAACATTGATATACTAAAATAGCATTGTATTGGAGATACTCTTATATGCTTTGAGTGGGTTGCACGGTGCGTATGCATCTGTCCCACACTCCCACCCAAGTTTTTCTCCTGAGCATGTGCTCTTATGTCACATATTAATACGAGCCTCAGTAAATTTGTATTTTTCTTATGGATACTGTTGATGCTCTTGCTTCCATGGAAGTTTGTCGATTGAATAAACAAGTTTATTTAAAATTGAGCTAATTACAACAAACCCCTTGAGGTTTCCTTTTTTACGCACAGAAACAACTTTATCTATAATTAACACTTAACTACCCTCCTGATAGTCAACTAACGTCAGAATTAAAGTTTGACCTTATGAAGAAGGGTAATTTTGTCTTTTCGACTATGTTGTATTGTACATGTCATGTCAATCAAAAGCATTAAATACATGTCACATTTATTTTGAATTTAAATTTTAAATTAAAAAAAAAAAGTGAAAAAAAAAAAGATATACATTAAAGTAAACGAAGAGGTATAGAACTGCGACAATGATTCATTTCTGGAAAAAAGAAAAAACACTCTCTCCCTTCAGAAAATCATAATTTTTCTCTCACTAAAACCTTCTCGTTGAAGAAGTTGAAGTGCGAAGTTGCTCATCATTCTCATCGTCAACGAGTTGTCTCATTGATGCCTAACTCATGAATCAATGGTGCGAGCATCAAACCGATGAAAAATGTCAGAAAAGGGATTGTTGTTGCCGTGACGTTGGCGGAGAGACGTTTCTGGGTGATGGTGGATTTCTTTGGCGAAGGAAGAGGAGGGTGTGGTTGGTTTTCATGGGTGTGATTTACTCTTTGATGATGTTGATGGAGTCCATTATTGATTTATTGATTTATTGATTTTGGGATTGGAGAAGAAATGTTGAGGTTTTGATAATGATTTTCTTTTTATATATTTTATAAAAAAAATTAATTTTTTTTGATAAAAAATAAAAAATAAAATAATTAGTAACTCTGTTTTTGTATAATTTAATAGGGGTGTGATTTACTTTGTTGTATCCCTATGTTATTTTGATTATTCTGAAAGTGTGGAGTTTTATCAAGTATGTTGTGTGCAGCGAAGCAAGTTTGAACTTCCATGATTTAGTTTTTGTTTTCTTATTGTTGTTAGTGTTGTTTATGAGAGGTTTCAGGTTTGGTAAAAAAGACGGTGGAATGCATTTTTGATTTTGTTTCTCAACCGAACTCAATTGATGTAATATATATATATATATATATATTAAGTTTTAATTTCCACCATCCATGTTTGAGATGGATGGTGGATATCAATCTTATTATTTTTTAATATAAAAATAGATTTGGTGTTAAATTAATTTAATATTTAATATATTTTTTTAACAATCCCAGATTTTTTTTTTTTTAATTTTCATTTCCTTAATGGTATTTCTGTCTGAAGAAAAATGTTACCAGTTACCACCAACACCTGCAATTAGTTTTAGCTTTTACAAATAAAAATTACTTTCTTTTTTATCTTTTATCGAGGTTATAAAAGTAAATAACCATTGTGATGTCAAGTCAGGGGTATTTTAGACTTTTTCATAGTCTGACATGGTTAAACGTTAATTTTGACTGTAGTTGACTAACGAGAGGGGAGCTAAGTGTCAATTATAGATAAAGTTGTTTCCACGTGTGAAAGAGGAAACCTCAGGGGAGTTTGGTGTAATTAACTCTTTAAAATTTGTACACGCCATGTACACATCGTACAGGGAATATTATAAAAATAAATAAATAAATAAACGAATCAGAAACATTTGGTTGGTTCGAGAATTCCAACTAAAGTTAAAAACTGAGTTGGTAGGAAAAAAAACTTAAACTAAATTTTCAACCTATGTTAGCAATCAGTCCACAATGTTAGAAATCAGGATGGGATGGAGTAGACGATGAAGGTGCAATGGAAGTGCCAGGAAGGAGTTAATTTGCTTTGACTACAATATTGACCATTGACCATTCTTTACAAAGAATTATACACAAAATATTTTATCACCATATTTTATAAGAGTTGTTATAGAGAAGGAGGAGCCAAATCCAGTACCCATTTCATTTTCTTTCCTCTCCAACTTTTCCAAGAAAAATTTCTCGCCTTTCTCGAGAAAACATGAAGGGAAAATCCGAACTTTTTGATCTTGAAAAGCACTTAGCCTTCTATGGAGCATATCACAGCAACACAGTTAACAAACTCATACACATCTTCTCTGTGTGGCCGATGTTCTTCGCCTTTCTTGTTCTCTTCTATTTTGTGCCTCCTGTGTATGACTTGTCTGATAAAATGATTTTTTTCTCATCTGGGTTGGTTTTGAATTTCGGATTGTTATTTGCTATGATTCATGCTCTGCTTTATATATGTTTGGACAAGAAAGCTGGTTCTTTGGCTGCTTTGCTCTGTTTTGCTTGTTGGATTGGAGCTTGTGCACTTGCTAGCAAGCTTAGCTTCTCTGTGGCCTGGAAGGTATTTTGTACTTTATTGTCTGCCTTGTTACTTGTTAGTGAGATTTTTTGGAAATAGAAAAGAAATCTGGATTCTGCAGGCTATTTGATTTTTCAATTTTCTTGGCTTTTAGTAAGAAACCATGATAAATTTTTGTTTTTATTATACTTTCAACTTTAAAAAAAAAAAATTCAAGATCTTAGTTTTGTAAAGTCACAGAGTAAACAGTTAGTTTTATAAGGTTACAAAACAAAGGTCCTGGATTTTTTTTCCAAGATCGTCCTGACTAAAGAAATATTACAAATCTCTATATATAAATGTTCTGATAATCAAGTTTAAAATATTGTAGAAGCACCTCAGTTCACCTGGAAAACTGTATAATTCTTACATCCTTCTTTGTACAGTAATCTCTAGTTGTGAGTCACTAAGAACAAGTAAAATTAATGATTCATTCTCTTCGAGTGTCTTGAATTTCATGTTTGTCATCCTTCATTTATTGAAGTTTAGTAGGTTACAAGGAAATAAATATTATCATATCGCTTACATATATTCGATGTTTTCGGAATTTTGGAGTTAGCAATATCAAATATATCTTAAAAAGATTTGAATTCTGGAAAACTTTTTGAAATCTCCAATGATATTTCTATAAATTTAGACCCCTCCAACATATCCATTGAAACGTATATTTACTCTCTTGGTTGGTCTTCTTATGTTTATCGACTCTGTGAAATAATTAGAATCATATTTGACTCAATTCTTCCACTTACATAAACTGTTCTTGACATCTACACAATTCAGGTTGTGCTAGCATTTCAGTTGTTCTGTTTTGGCACACAGGCTTTGGGTCATGCTATTTGGGAGGTGAGTTGTTTTCTAGGAGTTGGAAAATAATGTATTATATGTATAATAGGTTTCAATGTGGGATCTTGCATATTTTTTTTCGTGCTGGATCCTAGATTGTCACACCTTACAATCAGTTTTACACTGTTGCAAAACTAATTGTCAAGGTTTCTATAAATATATCCATTTTGCTAATACTATGTCAAATTATATTATTCCCTTTTTGCAGAAACGAGCACCAGCTGAAGACCTTGTCCTAGCCATTGCGATGGCTCCTTTTTGTGTATTTCTTGAGGTGAGTTTCTTTTCAGGTTCTCTCTTAAATTTGAAAAAATGGTTACAAGTTTTGAAGAATTCATTATTCTTTCAGGTTCTCCAAACAGTCTTTGGATATGAACCGTACCCTGGGTTTCATGCAAGCGTTCAAGCCAACATAGAAGTTGAAATCAAGAATTGGCAGAGCAAAAACCAAAAGAAAATTTCTTAGCTTAACTGAGTCATGATCTACCGATGCAGGAGCCTAAGTTGTGCAACTTGCATAACAGATCTACTTAGAGCAGAGCAGACCTCAGTCAACAGAGAACCAATTTTCATTCTATATTCCGAGAAAATAATGATGAATTTTACAATTTGTATTAGTATTTTTCTTTTATATATAGTTAGTTTTCAAATTCAATAAATATGCTTTATTTTCAGTAACAAAAGGAAACACAAAGTTAAATGAAATATCGAGAATCTTTATTTTTCTATCTAGTCTGCTAGAACTATATCTGACCATTACTGACGGTGATTTCTCAGAGCAATAAGAACTACACTAACAGTATATTGTCAAACTTAAGAAGCAGAATAACACATTTTATTCAAATGCGCGCATATCACTGAACTCTCGCCCTGAAGTTCACAAAACAAAACTTTGCATTTAGTTCACCAAGTGTATGCTAATTTAGTCCTGCATTTCCTCTGTATTTCCTTCTCAGGCATTCAATTATGTCATTTATATTATACTTCCTATCTAGCTAAGTGTTTAGATTCATGGTGACTACTTCTCTTAAGAGTTAACAGGTTCAGTGCCACAACGGTTGACCAGGTTCTTTCTTCCTAGCTAACTCCATGGCCAAGCACTCCTTTGACTCTATCACTACCTCATCCTTGGTTGGCCTTTTCGACGAAACATGATATGCACAAGCCAGTGCTAGCTAGTTACACAACTTTACAGGCAGAGCTACTTCCAAAATCTATGGACCAATAGATTTAGTGAACATATCAGTCGCCTGATTAGAAGATGAACCATAGCTTGGTATGATAACTCCCGAGCATACTTTTTCCCAAATAAATTGTATGTGTTTTGTTCTCTCATGAAGAACTATCAGAGGATAACATAATAGCGAACTTATTATCGCAAAAATAATACAGACGAGTCCTTTATTGAGAAGCCTAACTCAGCCAAGGAAGCTCACATGTGCCCTGAGCCACGGCACGGTATTCGACCTCGGCGGAAGACCGTGAGACGAATACTTGTTTCTTACTTTTCTAGGATATGACATGACTACCACGAAAAGTGCATAAACCAGAAGTAGAGCACCTATCACTCTTCGACCTCGCATAATTAGCATCCGTAAATCATGAGAGGTCCGAATGTGCTCTTGTCACATAGAAAAGGCCAAGACCAGGACAATTCTTGAGGTACTGTAGAATGTGATGAACAGTATCCATATGGGAGGTATAGGGTGAGTGCATAAATCGTTTTACAACACTAACTACAAATGTAAGGTCTAGTCTTGTCTTTGTCAGATAGATGAGACAACCCACAAGAAGTTGATACACTAATGGATCTAGTAATAATTCCCCCGACTCTCCTGACAGCTTAAGATTATGGTCCATATGAGTAGAGGCAGTCTACACCTAAGCTAACATGTATCCTAAAGGAGATCAAGAGAATACTTTCACTGGAATAGGGATATGCCCCGACTAGACCGAGCAACCTCAATGCTAAAAAAGTAACAAAAATGGCTTAAATCCTTAATGTCAAAAATTTGCCCAATATCACATTTACTTGGACAATACCAAAAGCATCATCTCCAGTACTAATGATGTCATCAACATAAACTGAGATGATAATGTACTGGCCCTGAAAATGGCGAGGAATGAAGCATGTATGATCTAAGTGACATTGAACAAATCCCATAGTTAGAACTACATCACTGAAACGGCTAAACCATGCCATGAGAGCCTACTCAAGACCATAAAGGGATTTTTGAAGGCGGCATACTTTCCCTGAATACTTCCCTTGAGCTCAAAAACCAGGTGGCAGATCTATGTATATAGTTTCAGACAAATCACCATTGAGAAATGCATTCTTAACATCCAGCTGATGGAGATGCTAAGAATAGGAAGTAGCAAGTGAGACTAGAAGACGAACTATGGTTAATTTAACAAGGCAAATGTAGCGCCAAAGTCCTTGCCCGGAACCTGAGTGAATCCTTTGACAACAAGGCGGGCCTTATATTGGTCAATAGTGCCATCTACCAGATATTTAACGGTGAAAACCCACTTACAACTAACTATGCGCTCACCAGCAGGTAGAGTAACAAGCTCCTAATTCTGATTTTGCTTAAGGGCATCCATTTCTGCTTGCATGGTAGCCACAAACTTAGGATTCATGACAGCCTCATGAATATAGCGTGGAATAAAAACTAAATCAACCTGACTAAGGAATGACTAGTAATGCCCTGATAAGAAATATAATTGGCAATGGATCATTAATAATACTAGAAAGAAGATAGCGAGAATGGGAGTGATGATCACAGGTTGGATAACAGGGAGGAACATTAGAAACTAAAGGATGGGGTGCAATACCTAAATCTGGAGAAGAAACTAGTAGAGGATCTTAAGCACGTGGACATCAGGATTAAACCTGTAAGGGATTTGTGGTGGTGATCGGAGGCAAGGACCCACTAGAGGGAGAAGTGGAGGATGGAGGAGATGGCTCAAATATAGGAACCAGATGTGGAAGCAATGAGCTATCCTCTACTGATGTCTCCATAACAGGTCCTGACAAGGTAGAAGTACCTAAGGAAAAAGGATCAGTCTTTAGAAAAGTAACATCCAAAAAGTGATAAAATTGATGAGAGACGGGGTCATAACACCTATACCCTTTGGACATTAAGGAATACCATAAAAGACACACTTAATAGCCTTATTATCGATTTAATTATAGGTAGGGACTACGATTTTGAACAAAACATGTACATCCAAAGACATAAGGTAAGAGAGGAAAGAAGGTGCTATCAAGCTTGAGAAGGTGAAGAGGTACCTTAACTTGTATCACCTGACTAGGAGTGCGATTTATAAGGTAGATTAAAATGACGATAGGCATGTGCCAAAAATCTTGGGAACACCAATACTACATAAGAGGCCTCGGAAAACTGACATAATGTGACGGTTTTGACATTCTGTCACACCATTCTGCTCATGTGTGTAAGGGCATGTAAGTAGTTGGAAAATACCTCTTTTGTTAAGTTCAAGCCGAAACTCATTTGATAAATATTCTCAACCATTATCAGACATGATATTGCATACAACAATATTATATTGGGTTTTTATCATTTGAAGAAAATTAGTAAAATAAGTGAAAACACTACAAAAAAAATGGTCTTTTCCGACGGCTAAATGCCGTCGGAAAAGACCATTTCCCGTCGGAAATACGCTTTTCCGACGGGAAAAAGCCGTCAGAGGCCGTCACAAATACTGTTGACGGTGATTTTTGGTGATCACCAAGTCAATGATTCGTTCTCGAGTTACTGAAATTTATATGTGAGTGTGGTCAAAGATTGTAAAGAAATAACAGGTGATTTACGTGGTAAAACTCCAAAAGATCGGAGAAACATCCACGGGATCGTTGCCTCTAGCAACAAAGCCAAATCCACTATGAATCACGATTACAAGATGAAGAATGACAGAATGATTACAAGCTCTTCAATACAATTCTCTCTCTCTCTCTCTCTCGTTCTCCTTTTCACGTACCCCCCTGTTTGTGTATAGAGGGGGTATTTATACATGTTGTTTTTAGGGTTTTAAGGTGGCCGCTAGGGTTTGGTATTGTGGTGCCCAAGTCTCAAGCGGTTTTCTAGTCCTAATTAGATTATGTTTCCTCTTTTGGCTGAGTCTGATTCTGGACGAGATTCTTTCTCCTTTATTCGCGGGAGAACTGCTTGTTTCCTTGTTATACTCTAATAGTCCACATCGTTGCTTATCATGGATGTGCGGGTCGCTGATTATGATTGTCATACGAATGTTGGTGACTATCTCATTGATTCCCGAGTATGTATGCCCGAGTATGTCCGAATGTGCCCGAGTGAGATTTGCTGCCCGAGTTGATCGTCTTCGTTTGTGGTCGGACTACTTACTCTTTTTTCCGAGTAGGTTATCGTGGGAGGTTTCTGCTCCATAAGTTGACTTATCTTGACCCTTGCTTTCCTGGCCTTTCGTGCTGATGACGTGTCCTTCACCACTAATTTTTACCTATAACAATACCCCCTTAAATATTTGAGCCGATCATGTTGAGTCAGGTCCTCTCGGGACAAATATTTAACTTCAATAATTTCTCACAACTGGTCCTCGCTTGTCGTTTTCCGCATTAATGTATCCTCGTTTGATTCGAAGCTTTAAATGACGTGTCTTAATTACGACCGCACGCATTCGATTTACCACTCATTTCAGAAATCCCTTGATGGTGACGTTTCTACTCTCTGGCGGCTCAAGGTGCTCTCCGGTTGCCACTTGTCTTTTCTTTGTTTGGCTGGGGCACGACTCATTTATGAGACACGACCTCTCTGTTTGCCTGCGTGTAGCCCACGTCATAGCCCACGCCCCTCTATTTTCCCGCTTTACTGTGCTTCTCCTAGGGTTTCGTTCGTTTTTGAAATCAATGTGCCGCCTATATATGTTGGTTATGATCTCTTCTCTTATACCTTTTTCTTCCATTTTTCGCTTTTATCATCCAGTATCTCTGCGTGTTCTTCGAAGGAGGTTTCATCTGTGCCTCTTGATCCTCTGTTTTCTGTTTGGTTTACTAGCCCGTTTCTTCTAACCCTGCCATCTTTGAGTTTACCTGCTTCAATCCCCAGATTTTTCCTCGGAGGCTTTTTTCTTCTGCGATCTGCGCCGTCTTCATTCTTCACTTCATCGAGGTTAGTCTTTATGGATTCCGGAGCTAGATATCGTCTTTTTACTGTTGGTATGATTGCTATTGAGCGAAATGATGCTTTCACTGCGTCGGTTGTTCACAGGTTATTAGACGAGCCCCGTTTCGATCAGCCGCGCTATACCGACGTCGATATTTCTGGACTTTTTCCGGAAAGGCCTGCGACTTCTGAGGTTCCTCCTGCTTCAGAGATCCCTTCTGCTTCTGCCAGTTCATCACCACCTTACTCATACCAACCTGAAGCTTGGTCGGATTCTTCTGCTTGTACTGATATTCGCCCGAGCAGAAGACCAGGAAAGAGGATGACCACTCGCAAAGTTTACAAAGACTCGCATTCTCGGGAAAGCCGAGTGGCGGCCCAAAGGATTATTGAAGACGATATTGAAGAGGAGCACAGGGCCGCTCGCATTCCCTTTTCCCCCGAGCGTATTTGCGTCTATGATGTTGAGCCGAACGTGGTCGGCCCTGACGAGATAATGCGATATATGCGGCGGTTTGATCTGGACAGCAATGAGGTTTCGCTGATTCCAGCCGAAGGTCGGGCTGCATGGAACCCACCCCCCGGCCACGTAGCAATTTACGGGTCCATGCTCACTTGCGGCGTCACTCTTCCTCTTCAGCCTTTCATTACTTGGTTCTTGGCTGAAGCCCGACTCGCTCCGGCCCAGCTCACGCCGAACAGTTATCGCATCCTGATGTGCATGTGGCACATGTGGCATAGAATGAAGCGGCCACCTCCCACTCCTCGCGAGGTTCGCCATTTCTATTCGCTGAGGCCAGTGGGGAAAACCGGGATTTATTTTCTCCAGTCGAACCAGCCCGAGTTCTGGATTCCAAAGGATGTCGTGGTCAAGGGCTGTGTCGAACCGACCACGGACGAGAAGATGAAAGGGTTCGTTTGGGGCTTCCCGACCTCGAACAAGTTTTGGAAGAACAGCTGGTTCTTCGTGGGCAAAGACTGGGGCCAGTCGATTAGCTTTCGATTTGGACGGCACTCAGATGACCTGCCGGGTTCCTCGGTACTTCTGCACGCCGCAGTGGAACCATCTAACTTCAGCTTTTACTGATGAGGAGCTGAAGACCTTGGCTCGGGCAGCAGTCCGCCCCCTAGAGAAAAGGGGAAAACCCTATCTCTATAAAGAGGGGAAAATGATCAAGGCCCGTCTCTTCCCTCAGATTTCCGCGTGCCGCCGACGCCGTAAGTTTACTTGTATGCATTTTTATTTGCAACCTGACTTCTAAGCTTGCTTGCTAACTCGGATTCTTCTCTTTTTTTTTTTTTTTGAAGTGTTTGACGTTGATATAGTCAGTGATGGTCTGGCACGCCGGATGAAAGGCATCGTCGAGGCGAGTCGAAAGGCAGTCCTTCGTCAACGAGATGCTGGGATAGCCCCTCCTGAAGACGAATCTGACGAGGGTACTCCCGGGAACGTTCCCGAGGGAGATGATGAAGAGGGAGTACCCGATTATGTGCCCGAGGAGGCTCACGATCAAGAACCGACCGTGTGTTCGGCTGGAGCTGAGGGCGCCTCGGGGAACTTTGGAGTAAGTAGGACCTCTGCTGATTCGGGCAATCCCGCAGGTCCTTCCTCCAAGGGAAAAGAAAAAGTAGGGGATCTGCCTGAGCCCGAGCGAGGCAAATCCCCCCAGCGGATCTGGTTCCCCCCACTCTGCTGCTGATATGCAAGACGTCCCTTTTGAAGCAGTTGGGGGGCCTTCAGGTGCGGTAGCTCCGGAGTTTCCGACTTCATGTTGAACCGAACCGTTCTTCTTCGGAGATTCCTGCCTCTGCTGATCCGATTTCTACTCCTGGGGACAGCAACACTGAAGCGGGGCAGACTGGGAAAAGGAAGGCTTCGTTTTCTTCTGGTCGCCCTTTCCCAAAGATCCCCGAGTAGTTGCGTATGTTAATTCCTCTTCGGAGGATGAGGGGGAGGATGATGCGAGCGTGACCCCGACGCGGGAGCAGGTCAGAGAGAGTGCTGGTGGCTCAGCCGGCCTTCCTCGGGCGGCCCCGTCCGCTGAACTCCCCGAAGGCGATGTGGGTGATATGGGCTCCTCTCCCCAAATCGATGATCCCACCCCCGAGACTATTTTCAGGGCCATGGCTTCAGGCCGAGCCTATATTGGGGAGGATCGTTGGAGTCGTCTCAGGACCGGGACTGTGTCTGACCGACTCCACAATTTTTTCAACAGCGCTTCCTACGTGAGTGACTCTCATATGCATCATTCCGCATTATCCCTTTTTTTTTATTTATACTTGTTGATTTGTTTGTTGCAGATGGTGGCCGAGATGTCTGGGGCTTGCGAAGCTGGCGAAGCCCAAGCGGAAAAAATAAGAAGGCTAGAAGCCCAATTGAAGGAGAGCGAAGATCACTGTTCTCGGGCTGAGTTAGCTCGTCAGGAGGAGGCCAGGTCGAGTGAGATGCTCGTAAATCAGTGCTTAGCACGGCAAATGGAAGCCGAGCAACGGGCATCTTCTGCTGCTGCGGAGGTCAGGACTCTGCAGGATCAACTGTCATCCACCCGGGAAGCCTTGCTTCGAGCCGAACAGAACGCCGAAGACGCCAAGTCTGCTTATGAACGTCGAATCAATGACTTGGAGTGTCAGGCCCTGACGGCCAAGGAACTGTCGAAGGGATCTAGGCTGGAAATGGAGCTACAAAGCGTTGACCGTTTTAAGAGATCTCCAGCCTATGATGCTCTGCTTCTTCGGGAGTTCCAGCGTGGAATGGTCTCGGCCGGCGAATTTTTTAAGCAAAGGAACAGGGCGACTGATCGGGCTCGGGCCAACTGGAGCCTGTCAATTAGGAAGCATGTGGATACATCCTTGGAGTCTCTCCGGATCCAAATGAAGGAGTGGCGGGCGTATTGTAGAAGTAAAGGAAAAACGCCACATCCCATGCACCTTGAGGTTCCGACCGCCGAGTCGTTCTCTACCTTTTACGCCAGTGAAAGGGCGAGTTTTAGCAACGAGATACCCGACTTGGGGCCCGTTCCTGGTACCGACTACAGCCACTGGATGGATGACGAAGAAGATGTGATCATATGGCCATCGGACGACAGTCTTCTGAGCGAGTATGTGATGGAGCCTGACCCTGATGTTGGCAGAAGCAGCTCACCACCCCCGGCGCCTTCCTCTTGATCTTCAAGCCTTTTTGTAACTATACTTGTACATCTTTCACATATACATCGTACATTGTATCTTTCTATACACTATGAATATAAGACCAAATTTTACTCACTTTTTGCCGAGTATCTTCTGTAACTGGCTTATCAGTTTAGACCGAGTATCTTATTTAACCGGTAACCAATTTTCGGCCGAGTATCTTATGTAACTGGTTTATTGATTTAGACCGAGTATCTTATTAAACTGGTAACTAATTTTGTGCCGAGTATCTTATGTTACTGGCTTATTGATTTAGACCGAGTATCTTATTTAACCGGTAACTAATTTCTTGGGGTTGTTTAACCTTCACGTTGCGTCGGGGCTCGCCGCGACCATACGTTGAGGTCCTTGCACAAGTCACCTAGGACGTCTCCTGGTTTTATCTGCGCAAGGGTTCGTCGAATCGTTGGGGTACTTTGTACCGGCCAACACGACTGCGCATCTCACTAGTCTTTCTAGCGGCGCTCCGAGCATTTTGCCAGTTATCCTGGTGCCTCGGTTTTGCCTTTTTGCTAAGGGACGCGTTTGCATCACTTTAACCTGGCGGGCATGCTACTACAGCTTTTCCGCCCTTCGAGCACCACTCGTCCGCTCTTTCGCGGCCTTATAGCGCTCGACTTTTTCGGCATTTATTCGGTCGCCTTGAGTGACCTCCATTGAAATATTGCTCATGGATTTTATTGATTCCGCCACATCGTATTTGCAACTGAACTTTATTAGATGATCATGAACATGAAATTAATAAATAAATCTGAAATTTCAACGCAGAAACTAAAAACTGAGCTAAAGCAGAATAAATAAACTGTAGAACCATAACCGGATTCTTTTAGGGATAGAAGATCTTCAGATATTGTGCGTTGCATGGTCGGGGTACCAGGCCACCTTCTGGTCGGGCTATCATGTAGGCCCCGTGCCCTACGATTCTCTTGATGATATATGGTCCTTCCCATTTGTCGGCGAGGGATCCTGATGATTTGTCCTTGGTATTCGGTGATACTCTCCTCAGCACTAGATCCCCGAGTTGGAATCTCCGCTCCCGAACATGGGAGTTGTAGTACCTAGCGGCCCTTTGCTGGTATGCGGAATTTCTTACTTGTGCTGCGTCTCTGATTTCTTCAAGCTCGTCTAGGTTCTGCTGCAGCATGTCTATATTGTGCTCGGGACTGTATAGCTGGACCCTGGGGGATGTGAAAGTAGTTTCTGCTGGGATAACTGCTTCTGTCCCGAATGCCAGCGCGAAAGGAGTTTCCCCTGTGGAAGACCTCACAGTTGTTCGGTATGCCCATAGCACCTCAGGCAGTTTGTCTGCCCAGCCACCTTTCTTTGCCTCTAGCTTTGCCTTCAATGTGTGCTTGATTACTTTATTCACGGCCTCTGTTTGGCCATTGGTTTGAGGATGAGCAGGCGATGCGTAGTAGTTTGCGATCTTGAACTCTTCACACATTTCTCTGAACTTCTTATTATCGAATTGAGTCCCATTATCTGTTATGATGATGCTCGGGATCCCAAACCGATATATTATATTCTTTTTAACGAAGCTGGTAGTGTTTGCCTCGGTGATGTGTACAAGTGCTTCTGCCTCTGCCCATTTGGTAAAATAATCTACTGCCACAATAGCATGTTTGGCTCCTCCCTTCGTTCCTGTGGGCATTGGTCCTATCAGGTCGAGTCCCCACATGGCAAAGGGCCAAGGCGAGGTTAAGCTTCTGAGCAACTCTGGGGGTCGCCGAATGTCATTTGCTACTCTTTGGCATGTTTCGCAACTTTCTGCGAATTGCTGCGCTTCCGCGAACAGAGTCGGCCAGTAGAACCCTTGCCGGAGTATCTTGTGTGCTAAGCTTTTACCCCCAGTGTGGTTCCCACATACTCCACTGTGGATACTTCTCAGGATCTCTCCAGTCTTCTCACCGGAAATGCATCTCTGCAATACCTTCGAGAATCCTCTCCTATATAATTCTCCTCTCAGAATCGTGTACCGGGCTGACCTGTATCTGATGCGTTTAGCTTCCACAGCATCCTCGGTAGTATGTTCTCCTCCAAGTACTTTCTGAGTTGGTATGTCCAGTCGCCCGGGCTAGGTCGGATCTCTGCTATTATGATTTCCTCGGGTTCCGCTGTACTTGGTTTAGTCAGGTGCGCCACTGGTATTGCTTTGGATCTGATGCTTGTGGTGGCTGAAGCTAATTTGGACAAAGCATCTGCCTTTTCGTTCTCTTCCCGAGGGATCTGAGAGATTCTGTATGCTTTGAACTTTTTAAGTAGTCTTTTTGCAATGTCCAAATAAGCTATCATGTGCTCTTCCCTGGCCTGGTATTCATTCAGTACCTGATGGACCACTACCTGTGAATCACTGTAAACTTCCAGCTCATCTGCCCCTAGTGCTATGCAGACTCTCAGACCGGCCAGCAAGGCTTCATATTCTGCTTGGTTGTTGGTTGCCTTGAAATCGAACCTCATGGCACATTCTACAGTATCCCCCTCGGGGGTCGTTATGACTATTCCTGCCCCGCTGCCATGCGTGTTCGATGACCCATCTACATGTAATTTCCACTGGATTTAGTAGTCTGTTCATCTTCCATTGCCCTCCTTACCTCGGCGTCTGGCTCGGTGAATTCTGCTATAAAGTCGGATACCGCCTGCCCTTTGATGGCCGTTTTTGGTGTGTATCTGATGTCGTATTCGCTGAGCTCTACCGCCCACTTAGGTCAGCCTTCCTGACACTTCTGGCTTTTGAAGAATGAGTTTCAGCGGGCAGTCTGTATATACCTCTATTGTATGTGCTTGGAAATATGGCCTTAGCTTCCTGGCCGATGTGATCAGAGCTAACGCTATTTTTTCTGCCGGCGAGTATCTGGTTTCCGCCGCTAACAACGCTTTGCTTGTATAGTACACTGGCTTTTGTATTCCTTCCTCCAGTCGGATCAACACCGAACTCGTCGCCACCTCGGTGACCGAGAGGTATAAGTATAATGTTTCTCCCACCACCGGTTTTGAAAGGATTGGTGCTCTCCCCAGATATTCTTTTAATTTTTGAAAGGCTTCTTCACACTCTGTACTCCATTCGAGCCCTTTCCCCTTTTTTATTGCTTTAAAGAATGGGGCGCATTTGTCTGTTGACTTGGCTATAAACCGATTGAGTGACGCGAGGCATCCCGTTAGCCTCTGCACATCTTTTAGCGTCCTGGGTGAAGCCATTCCTTCTAGTGCTTTGATCTTCTCAGGATTTACTTCGATTCCCCTCTGGTGCACCTGAAAGCCTAGAAACCTTCCCGAAGGTACTCCGAACACACACTTGCTTGGGTTGAGCTTCATCTGATACTTTCTTAGGACGTCGAAGGTTTCCTTCAAATCCTCCGCGTGTTTTTCTGCAGTTGTGCTCTTAGTCAGCATATCATCCACATAAACCTCCATATTTCTTCCAATCTGCCGAGCAAACATCCTGTTTACTAGCCTCTGGTATGTTGCCCCGGCGTTTTTCAATCCGAATGGCATTACTTTGTAGCAATATAAACCCTGGTCCGTGGTAAACGACGTCTTTTCCTCATCTGCTTATTCATCCGGATCTGATTGTATCCCGAGTATGCGTCCATGAAACTTAACAATTCATGTCCCGCTGTCGCATCCACCAATTGGTCGATCCTCGGGAGTGGGAAACTATCTTTTGGGCAAGCTTTGTTCAAGTCTGTAAAGTCTACACACATCCTCCATTGCTTGTTCTTTTTCTTGACCAACACCACATTGGCCACCCACTCCGGATACTTGACTTCCCTTATCGACCCCGCGGAAAGTAGCTTTTCTACTTCCTTCTTGATTGCGACGCTTCTTTCTGGATTGAATAGTCTTCTTTTTTGTACCACGGGTCGGAACTCGGGGTCGGTGGAAAGATGATGTGAAATCACCTTCGGGTCTACCCCCAGCATATCTTCATGGCTCCAAGCGAAAACATCCTTGTAATTTCTCAGTAGCGCAATAAGTGCGGTTTTGACATGTACGCTCAAATTTGCCCCTACCTTCACTGTCCTACCTGGATCCTCCGGGTCTAGTGCCACCTCTTGGGTCGGCTCGTCTTCCCTATCCTCCGGTCCTTCTCTGGGATCCAACTCAAAATCTTTCGGCACTTCTGCCTGTTCTTCTGGTTCTCTATCCTCTTGCTGGACTGCTACCATGTATACCTGGCGTACCTCCCTATCTCTATATACTGATAAGTTTGCTCTACGGGCCATCTCTTGTGACCCTTTGACCACTCCCACGCCATATTCGGTCGGGAATTTCATCATGAGAGGCATAAGTTGCTGTCACCCGCCTTGGCTTTATTCAAAAATGGTCGGCCCAGTAAAGCATTATATGGCCAGTTCTCTGTATCTACCACCACAAAGTCGAGCAGCACTGTTTTCTGGCAAGGGGCTTTCCCGATCTTCACAGGTAGCTTAACCGTGCCGAGTGACCTCACTTCGACCCCTCCAAATCCTCTAAGGGGTGTGGGAAAAGGCTGTAGGTCTTTCCTGTCTAGCCTCAGCTGGTCATATACTTCTGCACTAAGAATGTCTGCCGAACTCCCATTGTCGATCAGAATTCGATGAACTTCTCTATGGCCGATCCGAGCGCTGACTACTAGTGCGTCATTTGGCCTAACATCCACTCCGTGTGAGTCGGCCTCTGTGAACACGATCGGGTCCCAGCCCTCCTTGATTCTTTTCGGGTCGGGCTCAATAGAATTAACGTCCAGGTCTCTCCGTGCCTCCATAGCTTCCCGAATCTCCTGGGTTCTTTCCCTGTTACTCTTGCCCGTTGCTGGACCTCCGAAGATGGTGTTAATTGCTCCTTCATCCTCAGCTTTCTTGGGACTAAGTTTTCTTGCCCGTCCGTCCTGTCGGCTATCTTTCTGTCCATCTGCCCTGTCCGTCTTTTTGAAAACAATGTCCTTCAAATGCCCTTCCCTAATAAGAGTCTCGATATGATCCCTTAGCTGGAAACACTTGGATGTCTCGTGCCCATTCTCTTTGTGGAAACGGCAATATTTGGTGGTGTCCCTCCGAGCATATGTCGATTGCTTAGGTGGTTCTTTGGACATGTTCTTCTCTTCTAGGATTGCCAGGACTTCTTCTTGATCTTTCTTCAACGGGGTATAATTTGTATATCGGCCCTGGAACCTCTGCCGTGGTTGATCGGTTTTTGGGTCGTATGCTCGTCGTCCATCCCGACCATCCCGTGCTTTATTCTTCTGCTTATCACCTTTGGTATCGGGCATCCTGGTCTGGTCCTTGTTTTTGGATCCCTCTGGGCGACCGCCATGTACGAAGTAACCTCCTGTGGCAATTTCCTCTTCTTCGGCTAAGGCGTAACCTCCTGCCATGTCCATCATATCGGCATAGCTGGTTAGTCGGGCTCTTCTGAGGTCAAAGGACAATTGGCCATTCTGAAGGTTGTTAATGAACGCGGCAATTATTGCTTCGTCGTTTGCACTTCCGATTTCGGACACTTCCTGACCGAACCTTCCCAGATATTTCTTCAGCGACTCGTCTTTTCCCTGTTTGAGTTGGGATAAATGAGCCACTGACTTCTTCCTGTGTACATTCCCGAGGAACTGCCTTGAGAAAGCCTTGCTCAGTTCGCCGAAGCTACTTATGCTTGCTGCTGGCAACCTTCCAAACCACCGGGAGCCTAGATCCCCAAGAGTTTGAGGAAAATTCAAACATAGTAGTGCATCATTATGGACATATTGCGCCATAGCGCTCCTATACCTCCGGACATGCTCTTTTGGGTCTGTATCCTTCTTGAACAGCTCGATGTGGGGCATTCTGAATCTTTCTGGGAAAGGCATCCTCAAAACCCCATTGGTAAAAGGGCTTCCGGATTCATCGTCTGACAGCTCATTACGCCCATACCGCCTGACCAAAGCATCCATTTGCCGACGATTATTTTGAACTTCCCGAGTGAGGCTCTGTATAAGTATGTCTCTGTCCCCTTCAGGCTCTCCTGACGCATTGAAGTTCTGGCTTATGGTCAGTTTTTGGCCCCTCTCCTCGGGATTCAACTCTCTATGATCTCGGTTTAGGCCATGCAGTCGGACTGTGCCCCTTTGGCGCTTGCGATGATGGTTCTGCTCACTTTCTTCCGAGGATGACCGGTCTCTCCGGTGGCCACGCCTCCTGGGGCGGTCTCGATCTCCGGCTACCCGATCTTGATAGTACTCTTTGTCGGAATCATTCCCCTCTCTGTGCTCTCCTGCTTCTCCTGGCTACTCTTTCAGATAGCATCTCTGGTCTGCCTGTAGGATCTTGCCTCGCCTTTGGGGGTGCATCAGGGGTTGGTATCACCACCGCGGAGCGCAGTCTTGCTGTCTGCTGGCTTGGGGCGGACAGTTCGTGAGGTGACATCAATCCTTCCGTAACAGAGAGATCAATTCCCTGCCTTGCTGCGTCTGATATGAGTTGTTGTAGAGAAGCACGGAGTCGCTGCGCGATTTCTTCATTCGCTGTAGGTAAACGTCGAATACCAGCCAGGGCAGCTGACTGGTCTGCCGTCGTCAAAGTTGCATCCGCCGTATTGAGCGCGGTGTCATCTTCTAACTCGTTACTTGGCACGCCCTGACTGTACCTGGAATCGCTACCATCTCCGTCGCCAGCCATTGTTGTCACAAAGTTCTGGGTTCCCCCTCCTTCTAGCGCCAATTGTTGACGGTGATTTTTGGTGATCACCAAGTCAATGATTCGTTCTCGAGTTACTGAAATTTATATGTGAGTGTGGTCAAAGATTGTAAAGAAATAACAGGTGATTTACGTGGTAAAACTCCAAAAGATCGGAGAAACATCCACGGGATCGTTGCCTCTAGCAACAAAGCCAAATCCACTATGAATCACGATTACAAGATGAAGAATGACAGAATGATTACAAGCTCTTCAATACAATTCTCTCTCTCTCTCTCTCTCGTTCTCCTTTTCACGTACCCCCCTGTTTGTGTATAGAGGGGGTATTTATACATGTTGTTTTTAGGGTTTTAAGGTGGCCGCTAGGGTTTGGTATTGTGGTGCCCAAGTCTCAAACGGTTTTCTAGTCCTAATTAGATTATGTTTCCTCTTTTGGCTGAGTCTGATTCTGGACGAGATTCTTTCTCCTTTATTCGCGGGAGAACTGCTTGTTTCCTTGTTATACTCTAATAGTCCACATCGTTGCTTATCATGGATGTGCGGGTCGCTGATTATGATTGTCATACGAATGTTGGTGACTATCTCATTGATTCCCGAGTATGTATGCCCGAGTATGTCCGAATGTGCCCGAGTGAGATTTGCTGCCCGAGTTGATCGTCTTCGTTTGTGGTCGGACTACTTACTCTTTTTTCCGAGTAGGTTATCGTGGGAGGTTTCTGCTCCATAAGTTGACTTATCTTGACCCTTGCTTTCCTGGCCTTTCGTGCTGATGACGTGTCCTTCACCACTAATTTTTACCTATAACAAATACGCTTGTCAAAAATAACTATTCACTGACGAGCTGTCACTAATACTACCATTTCCGACGGCCTTGGCCGTCGGAAATATTCATATTATAAAAAAATAGCGTGACTCGACTTGATAGTTGCCACGTCACTTGACAGTGCCACACAACACGTCACCCCCCGACATGTGCCACGTCACCGCCACATCATCAGCCGACACCACATCACCCATCATGTGGCACTCTAAATCCATGAAATTCATGTGGCTTGAACCCTTGACCTGGATGATAGTAAGGGTTTCCCTTACCATTTTGCTATTACCTTATATATGATATGTTTTGCATATTATTTATATATAAGCTATTGATATGTTTGTGTACTATGTAATTAAATATATATTTTTTGTATACTATTTAAATATAACTATTGAGATATTGTTTTTTAAAATAATATTTTATTAAAATTATTAGAGTTTTTGTTGAAAGTGAGTTTTTCAAATGGAATAAGACTATTTCCGACGGCATTGAGGCCGTCGGAAAAAGTGTATTCCTTTTTTACTTTTCAAATGGAACAAGACTATTTCCGACGGCTTTTTGACTATTTCCGACGGCATTGAGGCCGTCGGAAATAGTGTATTCCTTTTTTTACTTTTCAAATAGAACAAGACTATTTCCGACGGCCTTGAGGCCGTTGGAAATAGTGTATTCATTTTTTTACTTTTCAAATGGAACAATACTATTTCCGACGGCTTTTTGACTATTTTCGACGGCATTGAGGCGGTCGGAAATGTGGTATCATATTTTTACTCATTTCCGACGGCACTGAAATAGCCGTCGGAAATGGTGCCATTTCCGACGGCAATTAGCGCCGTCGGAAATAGTTCGTCACTGATAGGCCTTTTTTTTGTAGTGAAACTTCAAACTTTATCTTCATTAGATAGACCCAAGTGCAGTAAGTGTACTCATCAATGAATGTGACATAGTGACGGTGTTGGGATAGGACCACAACAAGGGAAGGGCTCCACACATTAGAGTGAATGAGATCAAAGGCACTAGGCACACAATGCATTTGAGGAGTATATGTACTGCAAGTATGTTTTGACAATTCACAAACCACACATTTAAATTGACAATCTTTGCAAGTTTTTATTCAAAGATAGAAATAACCAACACAAATATTGAAAGTTTGCATGTCCTAAACGTACATGCAACAAATCTAAAGTTTGAGAAGAAAAAACATAAACTTGCAGACTAAAGGGAGACACTTTGGAAGATAGAGGGTTGTGAAAACATTAATACTTAATAAACTTTATATTGGTTAAACTTAATTTGAAAACCACCTAACCATAGAAAACTCTTATGTTAACTTTTCTGTGTCTTTTTCCGAATTATGTATCTCTTCTTGAAACTAATCAGGATTTAATTTGAAATTGTTCTATAATCTGAATCTGTTATGTGATAAAAACTGAGAACTAACTACCTATCTTCTTTGTAATTAAATCTCATTTTCTATAAAATCTCAACATATAGTAAAATATTTATTTTCTTTTATAAAATAACTTATGATCTCAAAATCAAATAATACTTTTCTGTAAGAAACTTTAAATATTCTTTTACACAAATCTGATATATCTTTCGTTTACAAAACTATATGATATAAATAGAAAAATGTTTTCTCCAATTAAATCTTGTGTTGCTATAAATCTTTAAAAATTATACAATAAAACCATTAAACTATCTTCGCGACATTCTTCATGAAGAAATAATATTTTCTCTAAAATATTTAGTGATATAAATCCAATACTATGAACAAATATTATGCTGTTTAAAAATAATTTCACGTCTATGCTGAATTTCTCACTTTCAAATATCTAAGTAAATCTGATAATTAAACTCTTTTCTTTCTCTACTAATCATAATCAATATAATATATAATATATATAATCTGGACATCTGCACCAAGCGGGGAAATCTATCATACGTTTCCCCGATCTTTCTGTTCACACGCAGAGCTAAGGATAAACATTTGTCATACACATGCATAGCGACTCTAACTCTAACTAAACATCTGTCATACATGTGCATAGCTAACTCTGACATGCACATATGTATAAGCCCCAAAGGCCAATAATCTGAATATGATAATACTAGGAACGAGTATAAATCTAGTGATTAAAATCTCTTACTGAACGTACATATAATTCTTTATAAATACTTTCTCTAAACATACATAAATATTCTTTTCTTTACCGGAAATTCTCATAAATAATTTTAATTTGGAAATCTATCTGAAAATACTTGTACTATCTTCTTTATAAAATCTTGTCTATAAATCAAATTCAATAATTAATCTATTTCTTAATTATAAAAAATCTACGCATTTCTTATAACATGTCAAATTACCGGGAAATCTAATTTCTAAAATAAATGAATAAATCTTTTATTTCTAATAATTCTCCAAATTTTTTAAGCTAATATATAATTCCAAAACAAGGGCAAATTTCACACAAGTCACATCTTTTTTACAATTTGTCACCATTTTAAATGTCTTTACCATTTTCATCATTTTAGTCCCTCATTTTTTTCAAAAGTCACTTTAATCCATTTGACCAAATATTTAATAGTCAACTTTAAAAAAATGGGTTAAAGTACACTTTTACTTAGTTTTGCTAAAATTACAATTTTAGCTTCGTATTAAAAAAAAAAAAAAAAAAAAAAAAAAAAGTAAACTTATTTAATAAAATCTTAGATAAACAAAAAATCAAACAACAAACCCATTAAAAAAAAAAATTTTAAAAATAAGGCTTTTTAAAATTTGTTTTTTTAATTGTTTGAAAAATAAATATTTCATAAACATCTCATTATTATTATTATTATATTTTTACACAAATTGTATTATTGGTTTTTAAGAGACAATTATTATTATTATTATTATTATTATTATTATTATTATTATTATTATTACAACATAATTTTATTATTATTAATTTATTAATATAATTATTTTAAGGTTTTGTAAAAATAGTATTTTAAAGTATTTTTCCATTGGAAATGTTTACATTTTTTTACTTGTCATTTAATTTTTTTGTTTTTTTTTTTTTTTTTTTTTTTGGTTTTATAAGTGTCATCATATTTGTGGATCTAATGCATGAAGACTAAAATGCCCCTAGATCTATCAATTTTGATTGATTGAAGGACTAAAGTGATGGATTTTAAAAAAGAAAGGACTAAGATCATGTTTGGTTAGTGGAATGGGAAAGGAATCCTTATAGGAAAATAATCCATATACTAAATGGATTCCTTTGTTTGGTTTAAATACGGAATCTAATAGGGAATCCTTAATGTTTTGACCAAAATACCCCTTATATGTTTGATGTATTAAAAAATATTTTTAAATTAAAATATTATTATAATATTCAAATAATAAATAATTAAAATATTAAAATATTTTTGAAATAATTTGTAAATTTTTCATAAAATTTATAATTTAAAAGATGTGAATTTTTTTTTAAAATATAAATTAATTTATAAGAAAAACAAAAAACAATTTTTAAAAAAGGTAAGCCCCCGTCCTGCAGTCTATTTTCAGCTGTTTTTGTTTTTATTTTCCAAAAATGATTTCGAATTCGTGTCCTGTAAACCGTTTTTCATTTTATTTTCAGAAATCAAAAACAAAAACAAAAACAAAGCCAAGTGTTAAAAGTGGAAATTTTGAAATACAAAAAAAAAACTGTTTTTCATGAATTTGGTTTTGTTTTTCATTTGAAGTGGGTCCTATATCATTAATATATTTTTTATTTTAATAAAACTTTTTTTTTTCACAGAATTCTTCTTCCTTCTTCTTCCTTCCTCCGATTAGATTCTTCTTCTTCTCCTCCGATCAACCTCTTCTTCCTTCCTCCTCCGATCGACTTCTTCTTCTCCTCCAATCAACTTCTTCTTCCTTCCTCCTCCGATCGACTTCTTCTTCTCCTCCGATCACCTTCTTCTCCGTCGATCTGCTTCGTCTTCTCCGCCGATCTACGACGTCTTTTCCGCCGTTCTCTGATCGACTTCTTCTCCGTCGATCTGCAACGTCTTCTCCGTCGATCTGCGATCGACTTCCTCTTCCTCTTCCTCTTCCTCTTCTTCTTCTTCTTCTTCTTCTTCCTCTTCCTCCTGCCGCCGATCTGGTCTTCTTCTTCCTCTTCCTCTTCAATTCTTAAATTTGTTAAACCCTAAAATTAAATTATAAAATGTTTTTTTATTAATTATTTAATCATTTATTTATAATTGGTGTAATATTAAACAAAAATTAAAAATTGATATTTCAATTTTCGAAAGTTTTCAATTTTCCTACCGGACGCGTTTTTTTCGTTTTTATTTTCAAAATACGGATTCCAGTAAATGCTACCAGACGCGTATTCGGAATTCAAAAATGAAACCAAAAACACTGTTTTCATTTTCATTTTTCTTTTCGAAAAACAAAAACAAAAATAAAAAAACGGCTTGCAGGACGGGCCCTAATCTTCGTAAATTGCCTCGGCTTACCAAAGAAATTGATCGTCAAATAGACTTTTAAAGAATCCAACTAGCTCTCTGTCAATTTCTCCAAGTCGCCTCCCTCCCCATCTCATTTGGCTTATGCTTTCACAATCGCAATCACACCAATCGCGATGGGCCTTCTTCGATCTCTCCACCAACAAAGTCCAACCATTGCAAGCGCAACTGCAGTTCTTAATATTTTTCAAACATAGGAGGCCCCGACGGCGACGAGGCCATCTCCGGTGACCTCGGACGACGATGACGGGGCTCTACCAGTGGCCTTGCCATCGACGGTTACAGAGGAGGCCACCTATGTTTTTTTTTTTTAACCCCATCTCTGTTTTCTGATTTATGCTTTTAATTTTGATTTTTGAATTTTTTTTTATTTGGAGGATAAAGTGGTAAATTGAACATGTAAGTGAGGGTGGAATCCGGATTCCGACCTCAAGAGGTAGGAATCGTGATCCACCATGGAATGGAATCCTCAATCCATGACATCATGTGCAAAACAAGCAATTGAATGTGAACTTTTATCATTCCATGCTTGATTCCACCAACCAAACAACACCTTAAATGATGAAAATAGTCGAGACATTTATAAAGCTGAAAAATCACAAAAAAGTTAGGACTTTGGTGGAATTCTACCCTAAAATAATTAACTTTTAATAAAAAGTGTTGACTCATTGTACTCTGCTCAAATATGTCCTAGGACTAGGTTTCCTACTGAATTCATCTATTTCTAGATCCATCCTAAAATACATAAAACTCAATTAAGGAATGATTAGGAAATCTAATAACTTATTTGTATCACAAATCATCAAATCACTTATCTGTACATTCCATTGCACCAGTATACTGAACCGTATGTATCCATCATTTAGAGTATATTTAAGCAAATTTAAATCCTCAAAAGTTACCACCTCAATATTTGAGGATTGTTTTTAGGGATTTTTAAAATTGATGATTATGTAGTTTACAATGGTATATTTTATTTAAATCAAAAATCTACTCTTGCCATATTTTTTTTCACTATTCCTGCCCTTTTTTTTATTTCACAAACCTATAGCATTTATATATACCTCATATCTCAAGATATTAAATACTCTTTTTCTCTTTTTTCTTTTTTTGCACATCAAAATGATGAATTTCTCTTTGAGTTTCTTTCATCATTAATATGGTAAGACTGATCAAATCAATTCTCTATTTTTTGGGTGAATTAAATCTCAGTTAATAAATATTTTGCCCTAAAATCAACCATTGATTATTGTTACAGAATCAAATAAAAATTTCCTTCAATTTTTCATTAGCCAAATAGGGTGTATATATATATAAGACAAGAGAATGTATATGATATGGGTATTAATCTATTCGTAATGAAGAGACAAATTTTGCATGATTGAAATTTTTGGGGTCGAAACAATGATAAGACACATAGGCGATCAGAGAAAAAAAGAGAAGGAAAAAAAAAAGCCACAAATGAGAGAGAAAGAATAAAATTACAACAATAATTATTTTGGGTTAAGTTTGTATTTGATAATTGAAAGGTCAATCTTTAAATTTGATTATTGAAGAGGCAATTTGATTATTGATTAAAGCTATTGCTAAATTTTAGTAATTTTATTGGACAATGTTTTGGGGATAAATAATCAAATTTCGATTACTCTCATACTTTTAATTATACCATTAAAAATGCTTTATTTCTCTTTCTTTTCTTTTCTATTTCCTTCTTCTACTTGTATACTTCTCTCAATCGCCTACAACATATCTTTCATCTCTCTCTTTATTTTATTTTTCTTTACTTCTTTCTTCCAATGATTTGTCTCTCAAAACAACTCTTTCTCTATCTGAATCTTGGTCTCTCTCTCTCTCTCTTCTCGAATGACCCATCTCTCTCTCTCCATTTTCTTTATTTTATATTTTATATATATATTTTTATTGTGTTTTGCACACGAAGGTGCTTACGTGTTTAATTAGGAGGGGGACAGCACATGCTGCAGCTTCCTTTTGGTTTCTTCTTCTTTCTTCTCTATTTCTATTTTTAATTTTGGTCAAATGACCCTTTTCTCTCTCCATTTTCTTTATTTTATATCGGGCAATTACCAATTAGGTCCTGGACTTTTTTCTAAATTCCAAGTTGTTTACGACTTTAACAAAAGTGACCAAATTGGTACTCAGATTTTTCCCAAATGCTAAATTAGTCCCTCTTTTTTTAGAATTGGCCAAATTGGTCCCTCTAACGATATAACGGTGTTAAAAATAACAGTTAACTTTAACAATTTTTGTTAAAGTACGTAAATACCCTTTATTTGTCATATTAGAATAAAGTTGTTTTGTTTTTTGTACATTATATTCACTATTATAATTACGACAAAATTCAAAAATATTATTAATAAAACACCATTTGTACCTTTTTAATTAAAATTTTCTAAAAAAATCTAAAAATATTTTAATAAGATAATGTCAATTATATCCTTATTTTATAAACAAAGTTACCATTCATTCCCATTTTAGTTTTTTACCATTTTTATATAATTATGTTTTTTGTTAATATTATACATGCACTGTTATCAAAATTATTTAAAAATCACAACACAAATAAAATAAACAAAAATATACATATGTTAAAAAAAATCGTACATGTGTCATTATTATATTATTTATGAATAAAGTACAATTTTACCCTCACACAGTTAAAGTTGACTGACAAAACTTTGTTAGAGGGACTGATTTGGCACTTGGGAAAAATGTAAGGATCAATTTGGTCACTTTTGTAAAAGTTACAAACAACTTGGAATTTTAAAAAAATTCAAGGACATAATTGGTAATTGCCCTTTTCTATTTTATATTTTCTTAATTTTTTTTCTTGCGTTTTGCACACGTAGGTGCTTACGTGTTTAGGAGGGGGACAGCACATGCTGCAGCTTCCTTTTAATTTTTATTATTTTATAATTCTCTCTCTCTTTTTTTTTTTTTTTAAGTCTTTCTTACTGATGTTTCTCTCTTGGGCTTGTGTTGGGTCAATTTGTTTGGGCTCGGGTATTTGATCTTGAAATTACAGATGTCAGATGTTGATTAAATAATTTGATTTCTAATGTTGTGCTACACCTAATGCTATTCTCAATCTGTCTTCCCAGCTCAAGATAGTTATATTTCTATCTGTATTTATTCCAAAGAGAAAGATGTTACAAAATCAAGTTTAATAAGCAAAAATAATATTTGAATTAGATTATCAAGTCTGATAATCTAGAATCCCGTAGAAAAAGAAATTGTGAAAACCTGAACTTGATAATTTTTATCAGTATATATATATACACACAATTTTTCTATTGTCAGTTCGTCCGGATATAAAATATATCATGACGAAAAATGTGGACCATTAGATTTACATGCTTTGACTCAAAGTGTATGCACTTGTCAAAACTTTTCTATAATCTATAGTCCACATTCTTCATCCTGATATATTTTATATCAGAACGAATTAATAATAGAAAAACTATTTATATATATATATATGAGTCCATTTTTGCTCACCCCCCTTAACTGGGGGTGAGCATTACCCCCCTCACCATACGATGACATCTGTCGAAAAGATAACAAAGGGTTAACAAATTTATTTTGTCAATTTTACCCCTATTTCTGAAATGAAAAAAAAAAAAAAAAAAAAAAAAAAAAAAAAAAAAAAAAAAAAACATTCACAGCCCCACACCATCACCACAATTATCTCCTGAAATCCCACATCTAGAAATCAACACTCACAGCCCCACCATCATCTCCAGAAATCCAACAACCACACCATCATCTAAAATCAAAATTGAAAAACATATAATCTTCTCCAGAAAAGAAAAACCATAAATTGAAACAAACAAAATATATGTTTGGATTTGGAATCACCATCATATGTTCATCATCTGTTCATCACCATCAAGTCATCAACACCCACATTATCAACTCCATAAATCACTTAAAAAAATTAAATAAAAAAACTCCATAAATCAACACCCAAACCATCTCCAGAAATCAAACATTCAAACCCAATCCAACTGCCACATCCACATTATCAACTCCATAAATTACTTTTAAAAAAAATAAAAAATAAAAAACTCCATAAATCAACCCCCACACCATCTCCAGAAATCAAACATTCAAACTCAATCCAACTCCCACACCCACACGACCACCACCAACCCACAATCAACAACCCTACCATAAATCAAATGTGGACCAAAAGCCACCCGCACCTAACCTCTGACCGTCGAAAAAGAAGAAGTTCACGGAGGTCTATCGAAGAAGAAGAAGACCGCAACAGCCGAAGAAGAAGAAGTTCACGGTGGTGTAACGACAGGAGATTGCTAGACCGCCGAAGTGGGCATCGGTGAGAGAAACCGCTTGAGAGAGAAGACGATGAGAAGGGGATAAATTTTGATTTTTGATTTTTTGTTTTTAATTTTAATTTGTTAAACAAAATTAATTTAAGTTTTTATATAAATTTACCCATTTACCCTTGTTTATTTAATGGAATATCTAACTGTTGAAATATTTGTTAACCCATGGTTAACTTTTTGACAAATGTAATCATTTGGGAAGGGGGGTAATGCTCGCCCCCAGTTAAGGGGGGTGAGCAAAAATGAACTCTATATATATATATATATATATAATTTGATTAAAAAAAATTGAAAGGGCCTGAAAGATGCTGTTGAAAATTGAAAGGACCTCAAACAGGGGCGGACCCACGTGGAGACCAGGTGGGGCCCATGCCCTACCTCAATTTTTTTAAAATATTTTTGATTCTGTGTACATTGTATATATACATATTTATTAAGAACTGTTAACAACAAATTGTTGTTAGTATGGCGGGAGTGGATCTTTGTTTTAGACTTAGGGTGCCGGGTTTGAGTCCCTTCTCAAGTAAATAGAAACTTCTTTAATTCTATTTTATGTGCCTTTTTAATTCAATTATATCTTCTAATTTTTTATGTCTTGTTTATTTTATTATCTTTTCCGATTCATTTTCTTTATTCCGTCATTGTCAATTTCTTAACTACCATTACTTTGTATTTACTTAATTCAATTTTATTTTATATTAAATTATATATATATATATATTATTTCTAATAGTTTTAATTTGATATAATTAACATGCCCAATCAATAAACCCTAAAATCTCATATTTTACTTTATTAGATTAAAATAGTCAATCTATTACTATGATTCATTTTATTTTATCCATAGTATTTTTCTTTATTTTATAATTTTAATTTATTTAGAATCAATAAATCAATAAATCAATAATTTACCAATAATTTAAAGAATAAAAATTTTTAAAACATGTCTAGTAATAGTTATTAATAAATAATTTTTGCATAAATTTAAATCGAATTCATTACAAATGCAAAACAAAATTTCTTATTATAAATTTAGATTGTAATTTATTCTTTTAATTATTTTTTTTTTCATTATGTATGTTGTTTTTCTTGTTATTGTTTTTTTAAAAATATTTTTTCTTGTTTTTATTTTCTTTTGAATGTAAAATTATTTAATTTATCTGAGTAAGTGTTCTATTTATTTTATTTTATCTATATAAAAAAAAATCTATTTTACTATGATCTTAATTTTTCAGTAGTTTTTCATATAATTGCAATTTTAATTTATTCAAGTGCCCTACCTGATTAAAATTCCTAGGTCCGCCACTAACCTCAAAGATGCTGTTTTAAGTTTCCATTAGCCATGTATTCATATACAAGTCCCGTATCGCTGTCTTCATTGCAATATTCGATAAGGTTTGTCAGGTTTTGATGATGAACTCTCATAAGAAGCTTGACCTGAAATTCCAAGCCACAAATTAATCTATTGATCTGCATTTAAATGAGCCAAAAAGAAATTATGAATTGTGTTATCGATCTTACCTCTACTTGAAAATCCACACACCTTTGAGGCTTTGACTTGAAGATGAAGAAAGCATCTTGACAGCCCACTTGAGTGTCATTCAAGTAGCCATGATATGTACAGTGCCGATTCTGTAACTACAATAATGAATCATTTCTCTTCTCCACAAAACCTGATATGATGATCACAAGTTTAGGTCAGTTTTCACTAGAATAAAAACCTTAAGGCCCGAGTAATGATATAAAACATTTTAACAAGCCCCTTATGTGTCAGACTAATGGGCTTGCTACGCGGAACAAACTATAATACAAAGAGTGGCGATATTTGCACCCCTTTAAAACTGTATATACACCTCAAATATATATATTTTCAAAATTCCCACATTAACCTTAAATTTAATTATTGATATTTTAATTCAAAAATATAATAATTTCTTATAACCATTTACTTTTTAAAATTTTTAACTAACTAAATCCAATTAAAACTAATAAATAAAAACAAAAACCCTATCCTCCAAAATTTGGGAGGAGTGCAGCTCCTCCCATATATATACAATAAAGCCTATTTTAATTTTGTGCTTTATATTTTCTTAAAAAAATAAATGAAAATCAACGCAAAAACTAGAAAAAAAATGAAAGAAAGAAAAAGAAGAAACGCAAAAACTAGAAAAAAGAAAAAGAAAAAGAAAAAGAAGAATAAGAAACACAAAAGTGACAAGGAAAACAAGAAAAAGAAAAATAAGAAACACAAAAGTGATAGGAAGAGAAAGATGAAGATGAAAGAGATGTCTTTGTTTTATAGTTTTGTTTATGCGTTTTTCATTTTTTATTTTATTTTAGGTAAAATAAAGAAAAAAATGGGACTATATATATATATATATATATGTATGTATGTATGTATATAATGTATATATATTATTTTATAATTTTGTTATTTATCATATTTTTAAAAATTAAAAGAAATGGCATATTTGGTAATGTGTGGGGTGTGCTTACAAGATTTCATATTTTTAAAAAATTTAATGGGGTGCACATACAAAAATGGATGCATATACAGTTTTTCGGGGGTGTAAATATCGTCACTCTAATACAAATGCAGAATAAATACAAAAACAGATACGTGTCGGAGAATCTGTTAAATAAATACAGAATCGATGTGCATGTGAGAGGGATTCGAACCCAGGTCTTCTAGGCTAAACCAAACAATAAAGTTGAGCTCGTAGGCTTGTAGCTTGTTCTTTACTTCTTTTAAGTCTCAAAAAGATAGTCAATGCAATTGTGGGGACAACAAGTGGAGTAATAAATAAATTTCTTGTCCTTTTGTTGCTTGAAACTGATGATCGGAGATTTGAATTTTCTCCCCGACAGGCTTCAACATCCATCAATTGACAACTAAGAGAAGCAACATTTGAATAAATTAATGCCTTCATGAGTACGTCTGACACCATAGAATTGCATGGCGAGAAACACATATATTGGACGGTCTTATAGCCATTTAGTGAGACCATTTAATGTAAATGTACCGTGTGGTAATTTTAAATTCTAGTTTTATATTTTCAATATAAATGATAAACTTACATTGGACGATCTAACTAAGTGGAAATGAAACCGTCTCATGCAAGTTTTTCTCTTGCATGGCAAGGGTATTTGTCCTGGCTTCGATGATGATTATAATTAAGCCATTTATTATGTACACGTGGTGACTCCCGGTAAGAAGAAACTATTTTTATTTTATTATATATGATGGTTGAAAAATAATTTATAAAGTAAAATAATAGTATTTTATGGTTTAAAGATCGTAAAATAAAGAATTTTTAGAATAGTAAATTTATGGAGATGAAATATTACAAGAATATTTCATTTTGGAGGTTTTCTAAAATGGAGAAAGTTATAGAAATTGGATGGAGGTTACCAAAGAGTTAATTTGCTTTGATTACGCCAGACTATTGACCATATATTGACCATTAATTACCATCAACAACCTTATTGTATCCAGATATATATTCCATCACCATATTGTAATAGTGAAGAAAGTGCCAAATACGGTACCCGTTTCATTTTCTTTCCTCTCCAACTTTTCCAAGAAAAATTTCTCGCCTTTCTCGAGAAAACATGAAGGGAAAATCCGAACTTTTTGATCTTGAAAAGCACTTAGCCTTCTATGGAGCATATCACAGCAACACAGTAAACAAACTCATACACATCTTCTCTGTGTGGCCGATGTTCTTCGCCTTTCTTGTTCTCTTCTATTTTGTGCCTCCTGTGTATGACTTGTCTGATAAAATGATTTTTTTCTCGTCTGGGTTGGTTTTGAATTTCGGATTGTTATTTGCTATGATTCATGCTCTGCTTTATATATGTTTGGACAAGAAAGCTGGTTCTTTGGCTGCTTTGCTCTGTTTTGCTTGTTGGATTGGAGCTTGTGCACTTGCTAGCAAACTTAGCTTCTCTGTGGCCTGGAAGGTATTTTGTACTTTATTGTCTGCCTTGTTACTTGTTAGTGAGATTTTTTGGAAATAGAAAATAAATCTGGATTCTGCAGGCTATTTGATTTTTCAATTTTCTTGGTTTTTAGTAAGAAACCATGATAAATTTCAATGTGAATGATTTTTGTTTTTAGTAAACTTTCAACTTAAAAAAATCTGACGGAATTTGACAAAAATCCTAACTTTTTTGCGATTTATCAGTTTTATAAATGTTTTTACTATATTACTCACTTTAGTCCTTTCTTTTTTCTAAAATCCATCACTTTAGTCCTTCCATTAGTCAAAATTGATAGATCTAGGGGCATTTTAGTCTTCATGCATTAGATCCACAAATATGATGACACTTGTATAACAAAATTTGTTTAAATGACATGTAAAAAATGTAAACATTTCCAATGGAAAAATACCTTAATATATATATATATATATATACGGTTGCACTGATATAACTTTATCAGGATATTGAATGTGAGCCACTCATTTATAACAGTGATTTGACAAGTGCATACATACCAAGTCAAAGTATGTAAAACGAGTGGCTCACATTCAATATCCTTATATAATTCTATCAGGATGCACTGATAGGATAATTTCCGTATATATATATATATATATATATATTTACAAAACATTAAAATAATTATATTAATAAAATAATAATAATAATAATAATAATTGTCTCTTAAAAAAACAATAAAAAAAAATTGTGTACAAATAAAATAATAATAATAGTGAGATATTTATTTTTCAAAAAATTAAAATAAAAAAATATTTAAAAAAATAAAAAACTTGATTTATTTTATTTTATTTTATTTGTATTTGATTATTGTTTTTTTTTTTTTTAAATTGTTAATGGGTTTTTTTTTTTTTTTTTTTTTTTATTTAAGATTTTATTAAATAAGTTTACTTTTTTTATTTTAACATGAAGTTAAAATTGTAACTTTAGCTAAAATAAATAAAAATAAGGGTAAAAGTGTTCTTTAACCCATTTTTTTTAAAGTTGACTATTAAATATTTGGTTAAATGAATTAAAGTGATGATTTTTGAAAAAAAAAAATGACTAAAGTGGTGAATATGGTAAAGACATTAAAAATGGTGATAAATTGTAAAAAAGATGTGACTTGTGTGAAATTTGCCCAAAAAATTCCAAGACCTTAGTTTTGTAAGCTTTTTTTTTTTTTTTTTTTTTTTTTTTTTTTTTTTTTTGGCTAAAAATCATGTAGTTAATTAATTTGTACAAAGTATTTCCAATCCCCCTCTACAACTCACTGTCTAACAATATCTCTATTCTACTAGATATCCATCGAACTACATTTCTCTACCTACCTCTCTCTCTAACCTAACAATTATCTTCACTCCTGCAAAAAAAAAAATTCCCTTGTCTTGGTCCCCTCCTCTCTACAATCCACAGGACCACAGCCAAGCAAATTTCAACAACACAAAACCTTCACAAACCCAACCTTGTTCAGCCCATGACCGCCACAGTTTTGTAAGCTTAAAGAGTAAACGGTATAATGTTACAGAACAATTTTTTTTTTTCCTTAGGATAGTCCTGACTAAAGAATTAATAAGGATCTCTATATATAAATGTTCCGATAATCAAGTTTAAAATATTGTAGAAGCACCTCAGTTCACCTGGAAAACTGTAGTTGTGAGTCACTAAGAACAAGTAAAATTAATGATTCATTGTCCTCAAGTGTTTTGAATCATGTTTGTCATCCTTCATATATTGAAGTTTAGACACCTCCAACATATCCATTGAAACATATATTTACTCTCTTGGTTGGTGTCCTTGTGTTTATTGACTCTGTGAAATAATCAGAATCATATTTGACTCGATTCTTCCACTTACATAAACTGTTCTTGACATCTACACAATTCAGGCTGTGCTAGCATTCCAGTTGTTCTGTTTTGGCACGCAGGCTTTGGGTCATGCTATTTGGGAGGTGAGTTGTTTTCTAAAAGTTCGGAAATAATATAATATATGTCTAATAGGTTTCAATGTGGGATCCCGCATATTTTTGTCGTGCCGGATCCTAGATCGTCACACCTTACAATCATTTTTTCACGGTTGCAAAACTAATTGTCAAGGTGAGACAATTTAAGATCTTGCACGGAAATATGTACGGCCACCCAATAGTTTCTATATAAGTATATCCATATTGATAATACTATGTTACATTATATATAGTATACCCTTTTGGCAGAAACGAGCACCAGCTGAAGACCTTGTCCTAGCCATTGCGATGGCTCCTTTTTGTGTATTTCTTGAGGTGAGTTTCTTTTCAGATTCTCTCTTAAAATTTGAAAAAAATGGTTACAAGTTTTGAAGAATTCATTATTCTTTCAGGTTCTCCAAACAGTCTTTGGATATGAACCGTACCCTGGGTTTCATGCAAGCGTTCAAGCCAACATAGAAGTTGAAATCAAGAATTGGCAGAGCAAAAACCAAAAGAAAATTTCTTAGAGCAGGCCTCAATCATCAGAGAACCAATTAAGTTTCATCCTACATATCGTGAAAATAATGATGAAATTTATAACCTGTATTAGTTTCCGTGATTTCTCTGTAAATAGTACGAAAGACGTTAACTGTATACTGTCAAACTTAAGAAGCAGAATAAGCCATTTTATTCAATTGCATATCATTGAACTCTCACGTTGAAGTTCACATAACTCGAGTTACATTACATAAAGTTTGCATTAGCCCTGCATTTCCTCTGTTTTTCCTCTCTTAAATTCAATTATGTTATTTATATTATACTTCCTATCTAGCTAAGTATCCAGATTGATAGTGACCACTTCTCTTGGATTAATAGGTTCACTGCCATGACGGTTGACTGGGATCTTTTTTCCAAGCTAACTCCATGGCCAAACACTCCTTTAACTCCATCACTACCTCATCAATGGTTGGCCTTTTCGATGAAACATGATATGCACAAGCCAGTGCTAGTTCCACAACTTTCCAAGCAGAACTACTTCCAAAATCTCCTTGTAAACTTGGATCAGCAATGTTTTCCATATCCCCTGTTTCAACTCTGTCAATAACCCATTGACTTAGGTGAGTATTCTCATTCTCAGTTTTTAATATCACAGGCCGGTTTGTTATTATCTCCAGAAGAACAACCCCGAAGCTATACAAGTCAGTTTTTTCATCCAAACGGTTTGTTACATAATACCTGCACGAATAAATTGAATTAAAAACACATCTTACCTGTCAAAAGAATAAAATTGAAATATTTAGAATTCATATGTATAAAATGCTTACTCAGGATCAAGGTAGCCAGGGGTGCCATCTTCCAATGGTAAGGTCCTCGATAGGCCAAAATCGGTTAATTTGGCTTCGAATTTCTCATTCAATAAGATGTTCACGGACTTGATATCCCCGTGGACTATGGATGGCTTACACCCTTGGTGTAGGCACTCCAATCCTACATTTTGAATTGAAGAGATTCCATACTAATTAGTTTGATTCTGAGAGTACAGATATTGATTAAATAGTTTGATTTCGAACCTTGTGCTACATCCAATGCTATTTTCAATCTGTCTTCCCAGCTTAAGATAGTTTTATTTCTATCTGTATTTATTCAAGAGAAAAAATGATGTTAAAAAAATCAAGTTTAAAGAGCTAAAAATATGAATTAGTATACACACAAAAAGGGATTATTAGATATGATAATCTAGGATCCCAAATGAAAAAACGTGTAAGATCTTGCACCTGAAAGATGCTGTTGTAAGTTTCCATTAGCCATGTATTCGAAGACAAGTCCCATATTGTTGTCTTCATTGCAATATCCAATAAGGTTTGTCAGGTTCCGATGATGAACTCTCATAAGAAGCTTGACCTGAAATTCCAAGCCACAAGGCCTACAACTTAATCTATTGATCTGTATTTAAATGAGCCAAAAAGAAATTATGGGTTGTGTTATCGATTTTACCTGTGCTTGAAAATCCACACACCCTTGACCTGAAAATGAAGAGACCATCTTGACAGCCACTTGAGTGTCATCCAAGTAGCCATGGTAAACTGTTCCAAATCTATCTTTACTAAGAACGCTTTTGAAGTTGTCGGTAATTCTCAAGACTTCAGAATATGTAAAGTTTCGATTATTCAACTCCAATACTGAATCATTTCTCTTCTCCACAAAACCTGATATGATCATCACAAGTTTACGTCAGTTATCACTAGACTCAAAACCTTAAGGCCCAAGTTATGATATAAAATCGATCGGCTTGGTATGTGGAATAAACCCAAATACATATGCAGAATACATACAAAACCAGATGCATGTGAGAGGATCTATAGAATAAATACAGAATAAATGTGAATGTGAGGGTGATTCGAACCCAGGATTCATGAGCCTAACCTAACCACAAAGTTGAGCTAGTACCTTGTTTCTTTCTTCTTTTAAGTGTCAAAAAGATAGTCATTGCAATTGAGAGGAGAAACATTGGAATAATAAGCTTCTTGTCCTTTTGTTGGCTTGAAACTGATGGACGAAGACTAGGATTTTCTCCCAGACTGGCTTCAACATACATCAATTGACAACGAAGTAAGAGAAGCAACAGTCGAATAAATTCAATGATCACTATGTAAAACTGCTCATGATAATGATAAATAGGCAATAAACAAACCTCAAAGAAAGTGATCCATTCTTCAATCTTTCCATGAGTTCAGCTGGAGTTAAACCTTTGACATATCCATGATATATACTCTGTTTTTCTGATTGAACAACCTTAAAGAAAGCGATCCGTTCTTCGATCTTTCCATGAGTTCCTAGACCTGTGTTTGCTGGACATACAAATACATCATTTGATGGAGGCATATGTATGATCTCCAATTTGATAGAATCCCAGCTATTATAGAGACCGAATTCCGGTGGATTACTTTGGGAATCATGATTCCCATGTATGAAACTAGCTCTGATCAAATACTTACTTTCTTTGGCTTGTCCAGGACTTGAGGTGTAACAATTTTTCATGCCTTCAGGAATACTTCTTATATCATAGAATTTCATGGAAAGGGTACTTGTTCCGGTTTCGATGAAGGTGGCATCCGAGATGTAATTCATCTCACTTGTCTCGTTATTTGAAGCTGACGGTACTTCACAGTGTATGCTAATGAATCCTGAGAGAAAAATAAGAGAATCCTCAGCCCCGTAGTAATTCATAACAAGATAAATATGATACTAAGAAATTTTACTAGTGAAAAACCTGAATGATCCTGTGCTTTCACCAGAACTGCAAGAGAAGAACTACCAAGTAATGCACAAAAGAAAGACAGGAACATGAAGATCTCCATCAGTCTGTTAGCTTCTTTGTCCAGGCAGAAACAATCACAGGTTTGAAGATAGATGATGAGAAGGAGAAGAACTTATCATCATAAATATTTAACTATTTTTTGTTTTTTTCCATTATAAAATTCCCACAAAGTGATGGATTGTTTGTGCAAGTCAACCAAGTAAATATGGCCTAAGATGTGTTAATGACAAGTGACATATTTGATCTCCATAAACTTTTGTTATGCTGACATTTGTTTTTGAGAATGGAGTTGCAAGAGGAGAATCTTAAATGTATCTTGGTAATGCAGTCCAAGAGAGATATAATATAATATCCATAAATTAATAATGTCAGGGTCATATTAAATTTATTAATTAATTGAGATATTAAATTTATCAATCAATTAATACTTGTCAATTTATAAAGGTTTTTTTTTTTTTTTTTTTTTTTTTTTTTTTTTTTTTTTTTTTTTGGAGAAGGTTATCAATTTATAAAGTTATTGAGTGTGAATATTGACAATATTACCGAGATTTTTGTAGTATAGCCCTGTTAAAAGAAAGAAGCGCTCAAAAAATTAATAACATGAAATGATTTTTTTTTTTTTTTAATGATAATTTAACCCTATAACTTTTAAATCTGTTACAAAAAATAAAAGATGAGATCCAACTAAATATAAAATTTTTAAAAAAGGATTCATAAGATAATAATTTGTAGCAAATTATTAATTTGTGAAACTGGTGGGAAATTCTTATAAAAGAATTTTATAAATCTATTATCTTATTATTTAATCAAAATTATTAATTTAATTTATTCACCCAAGTTGGAACCAGGGCTGGCCTTAGGGCAAGGCAATCATGGCCTTTGCCTAGGGCCTCCTCTCTTTGTGGGGACCTCAAAAAAAATTGGAAAAAAAAATTGAAAAAAAAAATATTTTCTAGGCATTAATTTGAGTCTTCATCTTTTTAGGGGGCCTAAAAAAAAAGTTAATGAAAAAGAAAAAAAAAATTAATTTTCAAAAGCATTAATTTCTTTTGAAAGCCTCACCCAACAAAATTGTTTTATTATTTGTCATTAATCAGGTATTTTGGAGTTAATTTATATATATATATATATATATATATATATATATATATATGAACTCCATTTTCATTTTATAATTACAACATCATTTTTTTTTTTTTTTTTACATTGCAAAACCTCCCACTACATCAAGATTTCTCTTTCATCAATCTAATCAATATTCTTCTTCAATTGCAATCAATCTCTTGTGTTTCATTAAGGAAAAAAAAAAGGTAAGTTTTAATTATTATTTTTAATTTAATGTTTATTTATATTTTATTAGTTTGATTTTTTTTAGAGTTTTGATGCGGCAGATCAACTGGCATTAGATTATTTGGAGGGGTGGGATTTGAAACAAACCAAGTAAGACCAAACTTGGGCGACGGAATCAGAATGACTTGAAATTTTGACAGCTGATGCGTTTCGGCGTTTCCGGAACTACTACGCAGCTTTGCTGCATAAGCACGTCCTTTTTTAGGCAAATTCCGTCGTTTAGGCCTCGAAGTTGCAGTTTTTGCCGTTTTAGGAAAGTTTCTTTTTCGCAATAAATTGAGTTTCCTAATACCGAATCGACTTCCGTCAATTTTGGAGTGTTTAGGATTCTCAGTAGAATTAGTTTTTGCTTTAAATTTGTTTTTGCCTTTTTTGGTAAATTTCCGTTTTTAAGTCGTTTTCTTGCTTTCCAAGGAATTCGATTAGGTTTAGGATTTGTTTGCTTTAAATAAAGATGTAGGCCGAATTGACCATTCAGTTTTTGATTTATAAAATTTTAGAATTTTCTCTAATTATTCCAATTTCGGTATTCTTCGTGAATCAACGAATTGAAGCCTAACTTTCTAGTATTTGTGCGCAAATCAACGGAACTTTAGTAGGTTGTTTCTAATCATTTTACGTAGGTTTTTCTCGACAGAGCTTCCGCTACATCAAGTTTTAACTATATCAAGTAATTGATTGGGTTTGTTTTCTTGTAGCTATTGTTGAGTGTTACTTCAAATCTTCAATATTGTAGGAACTTACTTCTTTTAAAAATTAGGTGCTATTTTTTCATTTAAATTCTGTTTTTATTGTCTTTCATCATTTTTATTTTGGTAAAAATGTCTATTAGAAAATTCGAATCTGGTTATGACAAACAAAAGAAAAAGAAAAGAGTGGAAGATTTAGTTTAATCTCAAAAAGATGCATTTTAAGTGAGAACTTGTATTTTAAGTGAGATTTGGTGTCAAAACTTGAATACAAAATTTGATAAATGATTTTGCATCTCAAAAAGCAAGAAAAGTGAATTTTAAGTGAGTATTTGAATGCATTGTATGCATGTCAACAAAAAGATGGAATGAAGGTGAGGATCTCAAGTTTCGATGTGATACCCAACTTCATCTCAAGATTTTTCCTTTCGAAAAGCATAATATTTTGATTTTTGTAATTATATTTTTAGATCTATTTCACTTTGGTTTTTATTTTTATTTTTATTTTTAACTTGTATTTTGTAATTTTATCTTTTGAATAAAATTAATTTATTTGGAAAAAAAATATATCACAGTACAATTGCGCCTAGGGCTGGCACTGGTCGGAACTTAACAAAAATTATTAAATAAAACTATTATTAATTTATAAATTTTGTGCTGTATTTCAGTGCTCTTGGTATACGGTGTGCGTCCCACTCACATCATCCTATATGAATATATGATATAAAGTATTTCTGATTAATACAAATATCTCATTATGTTTACTTGTATATTTTTCAAGGGCAGGAAGCAGGATCTTATTAAAAGTGCTAATTTCTTATATGTTTTAAATTAATATATTCATTTAAAAATACATTAATTAGGCAGGTAACACCAAACCAAAGAATAGTTTTTTCTATGGCTATTGGCTGCTTACTCAGTGAAATTAAGAAAAATTTGTTCACACCACATGTTTAATTAATTAATAATTATGTTCATTTTTGTCCTTATTAGGACATTCGTACTTTTTTAATAAAAACAAATTTCACATAAATTCTCTAGGTTACTGAGCATAAAAAGTAGTATTTTGTATAGTGTAATTTTTTTTTTTTTTTGGAGAAGGTGTATTATCAAACTTGTTCATAATAATAATTATAAAAAGATATAAATTGTCCTAAAAATAATAATAACAAATAAATAAATAAATAAATAAAAGTTGATAATCAAACTTGGTGGACGCCGGACAGTCTGACCGAAGACTTCCAAGTCAACCATAAGTCCATATGTATAGAGTACAGTGCAAAAATCGATTGTTTATTGTAAATTTTTTTTAGGGTGAATTGCACAAAACTCCTTGAGGTTTGATAAAATTGCACGGCTATGGAATATTTGGCCATATAAGCACAAACTTCCCTCAACATTTGAAAATTGTTGCACAAACATCCCCTACCGTTAGATGGATCTATTAGTCAATGGTCAAACATATAAAAAGTCTAAAATACCCTATTTGTATGTTAAATAAACTAAAAAAAATAAAAAATAATATTAAAAAATATTTAAAAATCTTTTAGAAAACATGAATGTATCTTAAATCTAAAACCTAGGAAAAAAAATTCATCTTAACAAAAAATTAGTTTGTGCAATTCTTCCTTGATTTTAAATAAATTTAAATTTTAAAATTTATTTATTATTAAATTGTTTAAAAAACTATTTTTTTTTTAATTTGTAAAGATAAATTTTTTTTTTCCAGGTTTCAAATTTAAAATACATTAATGTTTTCCAAAATATATATTTTTATATTTTTTTATCTTATTTTTTAATTTTTTTAGTTTATTTAAAATAAAAATAAAGGATATTTTAGCCTTTTTACTGTTTTAACTATTGACTAATGGATCCATCTAACGGTAAGGGGTGTTTGTACAAAAATATTCAAATGTTAAGGGAAATTTATGTGTATATAGCCAAAATTGTCATATATGTACAATTTTATCAAATCTCGAGGGATGTTTGTGCAATTCCACATTTTTTAATATCAGGCTGACTGAGTGTCATTGTCACCGAACCACATTAGGTGGTGGTAGATTAATTATATAATATTTATTACTCAATTGTCTATCTGTTTCATTAACTAATCTTATAAAATAGAATCTGGATCTCGTTCTTGTATCTCTAGATTTTTTTTGGCGCAGGATCCTAATTTTATAATGTTACCGAGAGTTACATTATAGAGTTCACTATGTAATACTACAGAGTTGGATTTTGTACGAAAAAACGTACAGATTTTCATATATGATAATTATATTACCTTTTGTTTTTATTTTTATGCAATGTAACTAAAACGTAGAGATTAAAACAGCTGAGCGACTGAATTTATCATATGAGTGGGTCTCCTAGTTGCCATCTAGGTTGTCTTCCATTGGCCACACGTTTCTACCGGTGTGGCATTGTTCAAATTGTCTCCATACGACAATTTAATAAAATAAAATATTTTGTACCTAATAATTAATATGCCATTATCAAGTCAAACTTTGAACCATAAATTTTGTGTATCGATCGTTTAAGAATAAGAATCAGCGAAGTAATGTTGTAAAATTGAATATATATAAAAAAAACAAAATGAAGTTGCATGATAACGATGTTGCCATTATATTTATAGTAACTTTCAATTTAACTTTCAAACGCAGGAAATCACTAGATTATTTTATTCATAATATCAATTTGCACCGATATGTAATCAACTTAAAAGTTCAATTTGAACAAATACAAATCAGGAATTTGTATGAAAAAATGTACGAAATCCTATACTAAATAATTTTTCAATTACACCTACGTATAGCGACTTGAATTTAGAAAATTATCAAACTGAATAGCTTTTTATCACCAAACACATTGAATGTATTTTTCAATTATATTTATAATTTGTTAATTTGTTGGGAGGTGTGGAATGTCAATTACAATTGCGTGAGTAACACACTGTATCACTCGGCATTTTTAATAGTATTTCACTCTGTTTTTTGAGGTCTTTTGGCTCTTGTTTTTTCCTTTGTTGCTGTGGCTGCTTTTTGTCTGCCTTTGTTGTTCTCGGCGGGTTTGGTTTGCTTGTTTCCTAGTTGTTTGGTTTCCCCCGATTATCAATAAATTGCCGTTCAAAAAATATATATATATATATATATATATATATATATATAGTAGTTTACATGTATAACATTAAAAAGCATAAATTATATTTATATTGGTGCTATTGGCACCTTTCTATTGATCTATTTATACCCCACTTTTTAAATTATTTATTATTTATTGTTTTCCTTTATCAAAATTAGTAAAGAGACATACAATTTTTTTAATTAAAAAAATCTTCTACAAAGTAAATCTAATAAAACCTCACTTTCATTGTCAAGAAAATAAAAATAAGAAAACCTCATCTTCAATGTTCATAATTTTTTTTTTTTTTTTTGAATTTTTTTTTTCTGAACTCTTAAACTTTTAAATTTTTTTCTTACACACATACAACATATTATGGAAGAATCTTAGAATGATATCAAAAATCTGGAAGGATTACCAGGGAATGATATCAAACATCTAGACGAATTATCTGAGAATGATATCATCTAAAAAAATTGTCTGAGAATGATATCAAGCATCTAGAACAACCAAATGAAAACGGAACCACACACACCAGCAACAACTAAAACAACGAAATCGCAACCAAGAAAACCTAATCTCTGACGAAACGAAACCACACCAAAACCCTAACTCAATCACTAAAAAAAAAACATCTGAGACGATCAATACTACACTCCCAATTAAGCTACCACCAACAATCCAATCGATTATAGAAAAAAAAAATCGCATCCAAGAATGATAGTTTCACCATGAAATAAGAAGAAAAAACAAGTCCTAATATGGATGTGAGAAACTGTATAGGAGATCAGAGATGATGTGTATTTTTATTTTTATTTTTATTTTTAGTTTTGAAAAAGATACAGGGTATATTAAGTTTGAAAAATAAGTAAAAAGGTAGTTCTAGAAATATATATATATTTTAATAAAACCATTTAATTTTATATAATTAAATCAGAATTTTAGAAAGTGGGGTATAAATAAGTAAGTCGAGGGGTGCCAATAGCACCACTCTTATATTTAATCAAATGAGTTATATTTTTCTAAACAATAATACATAAGTAATGCTAGGCTTCCTAAATTGTTTCCCAAATTATGTGGTATGGTGAGTTGTCAATATTTTATAAATCATGAGTTTATGTGGTGAGGGATATGATGTTGATAACTCACCATACCACATAATTTGGGAAGTATTTTTGGAATAAATTCATATCAAAAGCAAGCTAACATGTATGATCATAACTCTTGTCTCTTATATGACAATGGAGGACCCAATAATTTTAACCAGGTGGGGCACTTAAACAAAATGACAATTATATAAAAAAAATATTGAAAAAATGAGATCATAGTAAAATGAGTTTTTTTTTTTTTTTTTTTTGGAACAATTTATATATATATATATATATATATATATATATATATAAAGAAAAATTAATGATATAGCGAAGTTTAGATATAAAATAAACCAAAAAAAAAAAAAAAAAAAAAAGCACTTGCTCAAAATGAAGTAAATAATCTTATATTTAAAAAGAAATAAAAACAAGCAACATAATATTAATAAATAAATAATAACAACAAAAACAACATAAATTACGGTATGAAAGCAGAGAGGAGGCAAATAAGGAAGTCAACCTTTTCCTTCCACAATCAAAAGAGAGGTCTGCTGCAGGTGCCTATGCTGTCAAAGAAACAGTGGATAAAGGGAAAAAAGTGATGCAGAAGATACACAGAGAGAGGAAGTATGTACCTTGCCGCAGTAACACAGCTGTGATTTTAGAGAAAAAAAGGGTGGCCGTGTCCAGTGATGGAGAGTTTAGTCTCTCCAGCTCAGAGGCGTCTGGAAGGATTAGATACCCAATGGGGGAGTGTTCCAAGTTGGCCCAAAACAAAGAGGATATTGGGCCTGTATCATCTCAGGTTGTCAAGAGGCCCAGTGGGCAGTCTGCTAACTCTGTGGACTCTGATGAAGAAGGAAGTCCTTCTGATGAGGAGAGTGGGCCGGATTGTGGATCTATGGTCCCTGAAACAGATTTGGATCCCACTTTGAATGGCCCTAACAATTATGACCCTCTTCTTTTAACTCCTATGGCAGAACCAAATCAGTTAACAGGGAGGAATTTAATAGAGTTTGATCCTCAGAATGAGCAACGTCTTTCTCAAGCTAGAAGACTTGAACCAATTCATTTAGAAGTTGACCTTGGATTGTTGCACTGCAGGGAGAAATTGAAAGTGTCTTTGGATGGTAAATCTCCCCTCGCGAAAAAAAAAAAGAAGGCCTAGGAAAGAAAATTCCATTAGAATTCATGGAATGCAAACTAGGAACAAGAAAATTGGTGGAGATAAGTCATGGATTCTGGAAGATGAAATGACAAGAGTTATTGAGAATCAATATGTTAAGAGTTACGGTCGGCTTGGAGACAATATGGATACGCTCTCTCTTGAAATGGAGATTTCAAAGGTTCTTGAAACCGGTGCGGCCCTCGGGTTTGATTTTCATGGAAGAGAGATAGAACTTTCTCAGTTCATTGCGCAGAGGGAAGAAGAGGACATTGCAAGATTCCAAGAAGTGCTCAACGCGCAGTGTTAGGCTCTTGATGTGGGTAAGGTTTTTGATGTTTTTATGTTTATTATGTCTTGGAACATAAGAGGTTTGGGCAGGTTTGAGAAGCGCAGGGCAGTGAAGAACTTGGTGATCAAACACAAACCTGTGATTTTTCTCATTCAAGAGACTAAATTGCAGCTGGTGGATGACAGTGTGGTGCGTTCCTTAGGGGGTAATCTCTTATCTAAAGCGATGGCGGTTGATTCTATTGGGGCTGCTGGGGGGCTTTTGACGTTATGGAATGAGGAGAATTTTGTGGTTAAGTCGTGTATTTCAAATCAGAGGTGCATTATTCTAGCGGGAGAATTGGTCAAGTTGAGGAAGGAAGTGGTGGTTTGTAATGTTTACGCATCATCAAAGGAGTGCGAAAAGGCTGAGCTGTGGGATTTTATTATTAACGCTCAACAGTCTTTTGCTATGCCGTGGGTTATCGGTGGAGATTTTAATTCCGTGCTTGATCCAACGGAAAGAAAAGGGGTTTCTTTTAATAGAGCAGCAATGAGAAATTTCGGTTCTTTCTTACACAAGGCAAAGGTGGTTGATTTGCCTCTTTTCGGTTTGTCCTTCACTTGGTCAAACCAAAGGGAGATGGCTTCATGGGCGCGATTAGATCGTTTCATAATTTCTCCGGAGATCCTTTCTTGGTTCCCTCATCTGCAGCAAATCGGTCTCTCTAGAGGTATTTCGGACCATAATGTTGTGGCTCTATGTTATCGGAAGTTGGAGTGGGGGCCTAGACCATTTCGTTTTCTCAATGCTTGTCTCAAGGATGGGGAGATAATGAAAAAGATGGCAGTCGAATGGAGTATGTCCAAGATGGAAGGGTCAGGAGGCTTGGTGTTGCGCTCTAAACTAAAGGCTTGCAAAAATGTTGTCAAAGGTGTTATGGCCTCTAAATCTGTGAGGCTTGGGGACACTAAGAAGCTGGAAGAAAAATTAGTGGAGATTGACAGGAGAGCTGTTTTAGAGGGATGGACGGAGGCTTTAAGAAGTGACAGGGTTAGTGCTGTTGCTGAGCTGTGGAAGGAGATTAGAAGAGAGGAACAGTTATGGAAGCAAAACTCGAGGGTGAAGTGGTTAAAGGAGGGGGACCGGAACACAAAATTCTTTCATTGGGCGGCTAATGAGAGAAGATGTTCAAATTTTATTAGTGAGCTAGATGTTGATGGGATCAAATCTGTGGATCCTAGTGTTATAAAGGAAGGGATTTATCGTCATTTCAAAGAGCATTTAAAAATGTGTCTTCGAAAAGACCCCAGATTTTAGGTTTGCATCTGAAGAAGATTTCGATGGAGGATAGAGACCGACTTGAAAGCCACTTTAGTCATGACGAGGTTTGGGCTGCGATTTATTCTTGTGACGGTAACAAAGCTCCAGGTCCGGATGGCTTCAATATCAACTTTATTAAGTTCAATTGGGAAGTTATTAGAGATGATTTTATGAAGTTCTTGGGGGAGTTTCATACCGATGGTGCTATAGTCAAACATCTGAATAACACTTTTATCGCCCTCATTCCAAAGTGCAAAGCCCCGTCCTTTATCCATAAATTTAGACCTATTAGCCTAGTTGGTTCGATGTACAAAGTTTTAGCCAAGGTTCTTGCCTCTCGCCTCAAAAAGGTTATGGATTCGATTATCGATGAGACGTAAATGGCTTTCGTCAACAACAGACAAATCCTAGATGGTTTCGTTGTGGCTGAAGAAATTATTCATAAGTGGAGAAAGGATAAGGAAGGGGGCCTCCTCGTCAAAGTAGACTTCGAAAAGGCTTACGACAGCGTCGACCATGATTTTTTGGATAATATGATGGATAACATGGGTTTTGGCGTGAAATGGAGGAGTTAGATGAGAAATTGCATCGCTTCTCCGGTGCTTTCGGTTTTGGTGAATGGCAGTCCAACTCCTACTTTCGGGGTGGAGAAAGGCTTACGGCAGGGTGATCCTTTATCACCTTTTCTTTTCAACATTGCCATTGAAGGTCTGAATAGCTTATTTCAGAAAGCTCATGAGAAAAATCTTATTGAAGGGGTGACTTTTGGGGACAACGAGCTTCATTTATCTCATCTTCAATTTGCGGACGATACAATTGTTTTTTTGAAGCCTAATTTGGAGTTCCTTAGAAATGTTAAGAGAATCTTGAGATGTTTCGAGTTGGCTTCGGGTCTCAGGATTAACTTCCACAAGTCGAGCATTACTAAAGTTGGAGGCAACAGTTTGGACGAGATTGATTGGGGGGCTGCTCTTAATTGTAAATCGGTCTCCCTCCCAATTACGTACCTTGGCTTTCCTTTGGGATCTCGTCCGTGCTCAAAGATTTTCTAGAAAGGTTTGCTCGCTCGTATCGAAAATCGCCTAACTCCTTGGAAGAGAAGATTTCTTAGTAAAGGGGGAAGATTGGTTTTGATTAAGGCGATGCTCTCTAGCCTCCCCACCTACTTCATGTCTGTTTTTAAGGTTCCGGTTGGTGTGGCTCAAAAGATTGAGAAGCTTCAAAGAAGTTTTTTCTGAGGTGATGGTAGGGTCAAGCGTAAAATTCATGCGGTTGATTGGGATACCACTTGTAAGAGCTATAGGATGGGTGGCCTAGGTATTGGAAAAATTTTAGACAAAAATAAAGCTTTATTGGCGAAATGGATATGGCATTTTGGGAAGGAGGATAAGCCTTTGTGGAAAAGAGTCTTGTGCGCCAAGTATGGGGTCTCAATTAGTGCTTTAAACTGGAAGTGGAAGGTTTCAGCTCAGCCTTCTTTTTTTATGAAGGCTGTCGGCAGCCTTTTTGAGGGGGACTCCGTGTCGGCAAAGGTGCTAGATGAGGGTTTGGTGTCAGTCATTGGTTGTGGCAATAGGGCTTCTTTTTGGGATGATATTAGTTGGGATTCTGTCCCTCTGAAACTGGCTTTTCCAAGAATTTACGCCTTGGCAAAGGATAAAGAGGGAGTAATTCAGAATTTTGGTGGCTGGAATGATGATAATTGGGTGTGGAACATCAATCTCAGGAGGTCCGTTTTTGATTGGGAAGGGGACCAATGGAGGAATTTTCACATTTCGCTTGATAATGTGGTTATTAGAAAGGATCTTTCGGATGATATTGCTTGGAATTTTTGTCCTAATGGTGCCTTTTCCGTCAGCTCTTTCAGGAGGAAGCTGGAAGACTTTGATGGAAACCAAAATCTGCCTGCTCCTTTGGTCGGTCTTTTGTCTTGGAAATGAGTGTGTCCTCTGAAAATTGAGGTGTTCCTTTGGCAACTTTTTCGAGGGAGGATCCTTGTTAAGGGAGTGCTTGACCGTTTCAGCTGCAACAATCAAACTAGCTTGGATTGTCCCATGTGCAACCAAAAGGTTGAGAATATTGACCACTTGTTTCTTGGGTGTTCTTGGGCGTGGAAGATTTGGAAGAAATGCCTTTCTTGGTGGGGTGTGGTGACTTGTGTTAATCGAAATCTTCAGGAGTGGTTCATGGGCTGGGACGAGTTATGTCTTTCGGCTAGACATAAAAGAGCTTGGAGGTTGGGTTTCATTGCCACGGTTATAAAATAAAATGAATCACAATAATAGTTGGACTATTTTAATACAATAAATTAAATTTTGAGATTTTATGGTTTATTATTGTGATATGTTAGATATTTTAAACTAAAACTATTGGAAATAATAAAAGTTCAAAATAATAATAGATTATTTAATATAAAATAAAATTGAATTAAGTAACCATAAATCGTGAGTAGCTAAGATGTTGATAATGACGGAAAAGAGAACGTGAATTATTTTTTATTTTAGAAGAAAATGAAAATTTGATAAATGAATTAGAAAAGATGATAAAATAAAAAAGATATAAAAAATTATTAAAATCAAGCAAAATGTATTTGATAGGAATTGAACCATCATTGTCAATAAGAATAGGAGGTACTCTACTGCTGTGCTATTAGGTTGTCTTGTGCAATGTGAGTTAACTAGTATATATATATATATATATATTATATATAGACATAATAATATATTTTTTTAAATTTGAGGTGGGGCACGGGCCCCACCTGGCCTTAACGTGGATCCACCCCTGCTTCATGTAAAAAATAAAGAAAGGGATTTCTGTAAACGGAAATATTTATTTTTTTTTATTTGAAAAGCAATTATATAAAAGGAGAGGAAAGAACCACACAGGAAACAAGAAAACAAAAACAAAAGCGAGGGTGGCAACAGCAGGCCACCAGAAAGCAAGCAAAGCCCCGCCATTTGTGTAGCAAAGCATTGTTTGATCCGATAAACACACTCTCTATTGGTAAACCATTTGTGTCGCTGTCTACTACTGCAGACGGCGGCATCGATCGTTTGTTCTCAATGGCACCCGCAAATTAATCATCGTTGGAATCTTCTCTGGATTCAATCATTTTTCTTGGATCACCTCCAGCTCAATCAATGTCTTGGATCACCTCCATGCTCAATCATTGATTGGGATCACTTCCGGAGTCAATTTCAATCTAGGTGACCTCTAGAGTCAATAAATGTCAAGGATCACCTTCCGACTCATTTTCAACCTAGATCACCTCTAGCTCAATCAACATCTTGATGTTGGAAAATTCCAACATGTGGGGCCACACATGTAAATATTAAATGTGTTGTGCTATCTTTTGGTTAAGCCTAAATTAAAGTGATCTAATTAAGATTTAAAGTTTTAAGGCTTGAGGGTATAATTGTCATGGAATTAATGTGTAGATACCAGAGTGCTATATCTAATTTGATGAGGGGCCAAATTAGAAATAGCAAAACCTATAATAATCTCATTATTATATATTAGGGTTATGGTCCCCAAATTACACAATACTTTTTCTTGTCTGCATCCCCATCAACAGATAAAGAGAGAACAATTTAGGGTTCCTAAAGATTGTGATAATTTGGAAGATCACAACCCATCCACCGGTCTCCGACAATGGATTCAGGTACGCTTCCGCATTATCTTATCTCCCTTTTCTCTTGAATTGACATGGGTTAGTAATATATATTTAGGGTTTGATTAATCATAATATAGAAGCATGTTTAGGTTGAGATTCGGATTAATTTTGTGCCTATGCATGTTGATTATGTTTTAATCAAATTAACTTACAAGTGGTATCAGAGCCACCCATGATCAATTCTTGAGAATTTAAGGAATTTTCGGAGATATATTGTGTTGTTCAAACACTGTTATATAATATATGTTATCTAATGAATCGGTGTTTTGGTATTTGGTATCAGATATTATTTATATATGTTACTGATAATCTGATATATTGGTATTTGGTAGAGGATTATATATATATATATATATATATATATATATATATATATCCAATATTTGGTGTTGTTTGTTTGACTTTTCTGGTGATGTGTTGGATCTGTGATTTGTTTTGAACTTATTAATATAATAATAATAATAAATCTGATAGCTTGGGTTGAGTTTTGTGGCAAAAATTGTTTCAGTCTTGTGAAAATTGTTTGAGTTTTGGGTATCAAGTCAGACCCAATAAAATATATATACATATATTGGATTTGCTTTATTCATCTGCAGCTTCCGAAACATATTTATTGTATAATATATATGTTGAATCCATGATTATATTATGTTTTGTTTGTGTTTGTTTTTGTGAGTTATGTGGATGGATTTGTGCGACGGCTCACAACCCTCTAATCTTTTGGGCGAGAGATTGCAAACCTAAAAAAAAAAATTATAAAAAAAAAAAAAATTCGTTTTTTATCGGGCAGGCCCCTCTCTTGCAAATTCGAAATTCTTGAGGGGTCTGTGTTGTAATTTATTGGGCCATTGTGTGATTTTGACAAAATATAGAGGTCAGTTTGTATTTATTGAAACTTTAGGAGCTTTTCTGTTATTTTACAAACACAGGGACCGATTTGCAATTATCAAATTAAGGGATCTTTCTGTAATTTTATAAAATCAGGGCCAATTTGTAATTACTGAAACTTGAGGGGTGTTTCTGTAATTTTACAAAATCAGGGGCTGATTTGTAATTTAAAAAAAAAAAAAAAAAAACACAACTCAAATTCAAATATTTTGTGGTATATCTTTTATGGTTAAATAAAGTAGTCCATCATGCTAAATGGGTTAATTGAAACAAGATGTCACCAAAGTGACCTCTCTTGTGTAGATTGTTCGTGAGGGATGTTGGATGTTTGTGTGTGTGAAAATTCATGCAGGTATTAGCCGGCCCAAAGGAAGGTTAATACTTGGCCGAATTGCATATACATCTATGGTGATAAACATGTGACAATTATAAGGTTTTACATGCGAATAATAAATCGATCCAAAGATAGATTTATTATTTAACATAAATTATTGTCAATGATTGATCACTACAACAAGAATACCACTTACAGTTAATATTGTGTGTGTAAATTCATGCGGGTATTAGCCGGCCCAAAGGAAGGTTAATACTTGGCCGAATTGCACACACACATGTGGTGATAAACATGTGACAATTATAAGGTTTTACATGTGAATAATAAGTCGATCCAAAGATAGATTTATTATTTGACATGAATTATTGTCAATGTTTGATCACTGCAACAAGAGTACCACTTACAATTAATATTATTGTCCAAAGACTTGATATTAATGTTGTGCTAGGTATCTTGAGATGGGACTTACCATTATTTGAATTTGTTGATTATTATATTTGGTTATGAATGTGAGCATGTTTGTTTATTTGTTTTGTTCTCTTTATGGCTAGTGTTTATACTATATCTGCTAATATTAACTCCATACCCATGCTTAATGGGACAAACTTTAAGGATTGGAAGGAGAACATAGAAATTGTTCTCGGCTGCATGGATCTAGACCTTGCACTTCGGATTGAGCAACCCGCTTCTCTTACGGCTGCAAGTTCTCCTGATGACAGGAAGAACTTTGAGAAGTGGGATCGCTCAAATCGCATGAGTCTTATGATCATTAAGCGCGGCATTCCGTAGGCATTTAGGGGTGCGGTATCTGAAAAGATAACCAAAGCCAAAGAGTTCCTAGCCGAAATTGAGAAGCGTTTTACGAAAAATGATAAGGCAGAAACAAGCACGCTTTTGCAAAGCTTGATTTCTATAAAGTATAAAGGCAAAGGGAACATAAAGGAGTACATTATGGAAATGTCTCATATTGCTTCTAAGCTTAAGGCACTGAAGCTCGAGCTGTTTAACGACTTGCTCGTGCATTTGGTATTAATATCACTTCCTGTATAATACAGTCAATTTAAGGTCAGTTACAACTGTCAAAAGGAGAAATAGACTCTTAATGAGCTCATTTCTTACTGTGTGTAAGAGGAAGAAAGATTGAAGCAAGACAGAATCGAAAGTGCTCAGTAGGCTAGCACCTCTAAGGATAAGGGTAAAAAGAGGAAGAATAATGAAGTGCTCAAAACAGCAGCTTATATTCTGAACCGAGTGCCAACTAAAGTAGCTGTAAAAACACCTTATGATTATGAGCTTTGGACAGGCAGAGAGCCTAGTCTAAAACATTTTCACATTTAGGGATGTCCAGCTAAGGCAAGGCCTTATAAGCCATATGAAAAGAAATTGGACTCCAAAACTGTGAGCAGCTACTTCATTGGCTACTCTGAGCGATCTAGGGGCTATAAGTCTTATGATCCCACACTTAGGTCAATTTTTGAGATGGGAACTGCAACATTTTTTGAAGATGTTGAGTTTGGGGGGAGAAATAAGGTTAGAGACATTGTCTTTGAGGATGAATCGGTTTCGATTCCCACTATTACTTTTGACAATGTGCAGGTTTCTATACCTATCATTGATCAAGAAGCAAATCCAGATCCTCAACCAGACAATGTTGATCAACCCCCCATTCAAGATGAGGTAATTGTTCCTGAGGAACAAACTCAACAACCTTAAGAACCAGTGCCATTAAGGCGATCCACTAGAGAAAGGAGAAATGCTATTTCGGACGATTTTCTCGTATTTCTCCAGGAACATGAGGAAGACATTGGAATGGTGGAAGATGATCCAATCAACTTCCATCAAGCCATGCAAGGTTCCAACTCTCAAAAGTGGATTGATGCCATGAATGAGGAGTATAAGTCTATGCAAGACAATAAGGTTTGGGAACTTGTCCCATTACCAGAAGGTGCGAAGCCCATTGGTTGTAAATGGATTTTTAAAACCAAAAGGGATTCAAAAGGTAATGTGAAGAGGTATAAGGCTCGTCTTGTAGCTAAAGGCTTTACCCAAAAGGAAGAAATTGACTTTAAAGAGACTTTCTCTCCGGTTTCAACGAAAGACTCTTTTAGGATAATTATGGCACTTGTTGCACATTTTGACCTCGAGCTTCATCAGATGGATGTCAAAACGGCGTTTCTCAATGGTGACATTGACGAAACAATTTATATGGTGCAGCCAGAAAACTTTGAGTCACAAGTTTCATCAAGTGATTATCTCGTTTGGTTTTGAGATAAACGCTGTTGATAATTGTGTATATCACAAATTCAGTGGGAGTAAGCATATATTCTTGGTTTTGTATGTCGATGACATACTGCTTGCCACAAATGATATAGGCATGTTGCACGAAACTAAGAGATTTCTATCAAAGAATTTTGAGATGAAAGATCTTGGTGACGCCTCCTTTGTATTAGGGATCCTGATACAACGAGAACGAGATCGCTCTCAGGGTATTCTTGGATTATCACAAAGGAGCTATATCGATAAAGTACTCAAAAGGTTTGGCATGGATAGCAAACCAGGTGACACCCCTGTCGCTAAGGGAGACAAGTTCAGTCTCAATCAGTGCCCTAAAAATAACCTTGAAGTTAAGGAAATGCAGAAGATTCCCTATGCATCAGTTGTAGGGAGCCTAATGTATGATCATGTGTGTACACGTCCGGATATTGCGTACATTGTTGGTATGTTAGGCAGATATTAAGTAACCCTGGGATGGATCATTGGAAAGCAGCCAAACGGGTTATGAGGTATATGCAGAGAACAAAAAATCACATACTCACATATAAGAGATCAAATCAGTTAGAGATCATAAGGTATTCCGACTCCGATTATGCTAGATGCCATGGTAGCAAAGTTTGTAGCATGCTATGAGGCATCCAACCATGGAATATAGCTGCGGAATTTTGTCACTAGGCTGCGCATTTTGGAGGGTATTGAAAGACCACTCAAACTATATTGTGACAATAAGTCAGCAGTGCTATATTCCAACAACAACAGGAGCTCATCTAGGTCAAAGTATGTTGACATTAAGTTCCTAGTTGTGAAGGAGAGAGTGCAGAGTGGACAGATATCCATAGAGCACATTAGGACAAACTCTATGATAGCGGATCCGCTTACAAAGGGATTACCACCCAAGGTCTTTCATGAGCACATTGCTCATATGGGTGTTGTTTTGTGTGAGGATATCACATTATAGTGGCAGTTTGTATCATTTTGCATTTTGTTGCTTTATGTTTGATTTTGGACATACTTATGCATTTATGTATTTGGATATTTTTTCTGATCAGAAATAAAGTATTCAGTTCATTTCACTCTGTTACATTATGTTAAGTATTGATCTCACTAAAGAATAAAGTAGGACCAGTTGGAAATAGACATGTATAGATCACATTGCATGTAATTTCCATGCTATGCATCCATGATTGATCTATGTCATTTGGTTATGTTGTTGTATGTGACCATTGATGGGTTTAGTCACGCTAAATGTGACGAAAACCGCTTTGATCCTATAACGGCATAATCAATGGACGAGATTGTTCGGATATACCCTAAAACTGTGATAGCAAAATTTTGGAGCTCATAAAGTCATACACATTTGTAAAGTTACATATGTGGCCCAGTGGGAGATTGTTGGAAAATTCCAACATGTGGGGCCACACATGTAAATATTAAATGTGTTGTGCTATCTTTTGGTTAAGCCTAAATTAAAGTGATCTAATTAAGATTTAAAGTTTTAAGGCTTGAGGGTATAATTGTCATGGAATTAATGTGTAGATACCAGAGTGCTATATCTAATTTGATGAGGGGCCAAATTAGAAATAGCAAAACCTATAATAATCTCATTATTATATATTAGGGTTATGGTCCCCAAATTACACAATACTTTTTCTTGTCTGCATCCCCATCAACAGATAAAGAGAGAACAATTTAGGGTTCCTAAAGATTGTGATAATTTGGAAGATCACAACCCATCCACCGGTCTCCGACAATGGATTCAGGTACGCTTCCGCATTATCTTATCTCCCTTTTCTCTTGAATTGATATGGGTTAGTAATATGTATTTAGGATTTGATTAGTCATGATTTAGAAACATGTTTAGGTTGAGATTCGGATTAATTATGTGCCTATGCATGTTGATTATGTTTTAATCAAATCTCTTACACTTGAATCACCTCTAATTCAATTATCGTTTTGGATCACCTTCGAACTTGTCATCATGCCTACAACGGCTACAAGGCCTCGTTTGCAAACTAAAGTTGGCTTTTCTTTCAATTCCCACCTTGACTTTGAGGGGGAATGTTGAATATTTGATTCTCCTAATTATTATCTGTCATATAGAAAAGATTTTATATGGTTACTTTTTGTATTTAAATTTAAAATTTGAATTGTTTCCATATTATTTTATATTTTTATTTAATATAATATCCTCTGCCTATAAATATGATTCTATTGTAATAGAATTAGTATCACTAATGATAAAATAATTTTTCTCTTTTATATGTTTTTATATCACTTGTGACTGAACTCAACTCTTTTTTGAAAAGTGTATTTGAAAATGTCTTGCAAAATAATTTTCTCTTAACTTTGTTTAAGAAATAAATTGTCCCAATGATAGGCGGTCAATTTTTTTTTTGAAAACGGCGATCATTGATAGTTAGTGGTCGTTTGTTTTTTTAACTGAAGACGGAATAGTCCTGAATTTTACTGAAAACTGAATAGTGATTGAAATTAACTTGAACCTGAATGACATTTTTTTTTTTTTCATCACCGCTGAATAGAATGTCAACTTGTTTGTTTTTTAAATATGAAATGGTTTAACAACAAGTAATTTGACATTAATACCCTTATTACTATTAATTATTATGTATTTTCATTTTATATGATACAAATAACTAAATAAAAATAAATTAACAAATCTTAAACCATTTTTATGCAATAATTGCAATATATTATTCATGATTAAGATATGATAAATAATTTTATTTAAAGGATAAAGAATGATTTAGAAATGATTTTAATTTTTAAAAAAATAGAATTGAAGGTTCTGTGTCGGAAGTTATAATGTGATTAATATTTTTTTAGATGTTTATCATAAGTAACATGTTAAAAGAAACAAATTTGTATAATATAAAATTATAATAAAATTGGAAATATACTATCTTTGGTAGGGTAATTTTGGAACAAAATATATTAAATGCAATTAAATTATTTGAAATTAAGTTAAAAATCAGAATTTCTTACTTTTTATTTTAAGTTGTTTTTTGGTATTTTAAAGTTGTTTGACCACTGAAAAAAAAAAAAGTTAAAAACAAACAAAACAACTTGATAATTTTAATTCAGATTCATTAAATTTTAAGTGTAAAAAACAAACGAATTTTTTTTTTTTTTATAATCTTTTATGTGTTATTATTTATTAGCAACTAGTATATATATATATATATATATATATATATATATATATAAAGACCGGATATTTGAAGGTCCTTGACTTATTATATAAACCTGTTAATTAGTGGGAAAATTAACGTGTGTCAGGAGATTCATGTTCAAAGCAAACGGTGTCCTTTCCTTAAGTTAAAAATATAACAGTTGAATTTACAAAATATTTAAGAAATAATTTAATTGGATCTGCGTATATAGAATTGGACTTGGACTCTATCTTCATCTTTGCTCTTCCTCACGGTTTTTAAAGCACATGAAATCACTAATTCATTCGTAGGGATGAGAATTTTCCCCATTGGCCCCACCCCCACGGGCCCATCCCCATTTGGGGTGAAATTCACCTTCAAATGGGGTTTAGGGTGGGGGCAAATTTGACTCTTAAATCCTAGATGAGGGTGGAGGCAGGGGAACCTCTCCCTACCCCTATTTTTTCATTTCCTCAATTTCCTAAATAGGGAAGGGGTATCAATTTCTTTAATTCCCTCAAATATTTTATATATATATATATATATACAATCCCGATCTGATTAGTGCATCATGATATAATTTTATCAGGATATTGAATCTGAGCCACTAGTTTTGACAAGTACATACACACTTGAGTAAAAGTATGTAAAACGAGTGGCTCACATTCAATATCCTCACGGAATTATATCAGGATGCACTGACTTGAAATTTTTTGCATATATATATAATTTTTTATTCTTTTTTTTTAAAATTAACTCTAATAACGTGTTTACTAATGAGTAATCAAACTCAGGAAAGGGAATTAAGTTACTGATTTATGAATTTTAGTGTTTACTAAATTTTTAGGGAATTAAGTTATGTGGACCCCACTCTTAAAGCAGTAATTAAGTTACTGATGGAAAGGGAATTTGATTCTTAATTTGATTCCCCCCACCCACCCTAAGAATCAAATTCCCTTTCCTGAATGAAAAAGGGAATTTATGTATTTTTACTAAAACATCCCCACTTATAATAATTATATATATATATATATATATATATATATATATATATATATAAACTGTCTTTCAACTTTATCGTTCTGTTTTAGAGATTGTTCTTTGTCATTCTTTTTTGTTTATCGTTTTCCACCGAATCTTACTATAGGTACGCTTTTTTTTTTTTTTTTTTTTTTTTTTTTTTTTTTTTAAATCTTAGATTTCTTGAATATACATAAAAATCACATTGATGAATATTATTGACTTGTTGCACTAATTCTATATTTATGAATATCGAATATGGTATGAAATCATGGGGGGTGTGTGTATACACACACATATATATAAATATATGTATGTATGTATAAGAACTGTGTTAATGAAATCTTTGACTCATTGATGTTTTATTTCTCTTTTTGTCAAATCTATGTGATGGCTGTTTGATTAAGTTTTTTCTTTTTTTCTTTTTACATGAAGCATGTATATATTGCATATTTTCATATACATATACGCACTATTTCGTTAAAGGTTTTTTTTTTCTTTTTCCGTAAAGCTTGTACTACATATATATATATATATATATATATATATATATATATATATTATTATTATTATCAGTTCGTCCTGACAATAAATATATCAGGACGATGAAAGTGGACCACTAGATTTACATACTTTGACTCAAAGTGTATGCACTTGTCAAAACTTCTCCATAATCTACGGTCCACATTCTTTATCCTGATATATTTATTGTCAGGATGAACTGATAATAGAAAGATTGTATATAAATAACAATGACTTTAATTTTATATATACTGTTTTGTTTAAGTTTTTCTTTTTCTTTTTCTTTAAAGCAGGTATTGCAAATATATATACACTACAATAACTTTAATATATATATATATATATTTAATGAAGTTATCTTAATAGATCTTTATCTAATGTTCATTTTACATAAGGTATAGACAAATGGCTCGCTTAATGGTTGTATATGTTGAGTTATTTTGTATTTTAATTTTCGAGAGAATGAAAAAAAAGCACCTAAATATGAGAAATTAATTCGACATCAAATTAATCATGCTTTCAAATCTGAATCACTCCTCAATTTTTAATTATTATTGACTAATTAGTTGAAAGTTTACAATATAAAGATGTTAATTATTAGTTATAGTGTTATGAGCAGTATAAAAAATAGTTTTTCATAATAAAAAAATATATTTCAACATATTATATACACAAGGGTATTTTTGTAATCAACTATATATCATTCTAATTCCTTAGTTGAAGTAAACACTAGAAAGGGAATAAATTTGATTCCATTTATGATTCCTAAATTGTTAGTAAACACTAGAATGAAATTTAGTAACTTAATTCCGATTCCCCTCCATTCCCTTTCCAGTGGAACTTGATTCCGATTCCCTCCATTCCTAATTAGTAAAAACGCCCTAAGTCTCTAACCCTAGTAAATCAATTTTATATATATATATATATATATATATATTTAAAATAATTTTATATTTTATATATTTATTTTGGATTAAATCAAACCAATTATATATTTTTTAGGTTGAATATTTTGATTATTTTTTGGATTGGATTTTGAAACTTGATGAAATGAAAGATTGGGATGGCCGGATTTCGAATTTCAAATTTTGAATTTTGGATTGAAAATTTGGATTGAAAATGGAGGAATTTGGGGAAATGGAGGACTTTAGTTAAAACTTGTATTTTCTCATTCCACCCCATTTAAATATTTTAGGGGTATTATCATTTTGTTCCCCATGTTTTCACGATTATGACTTTTTAACTATCTTTCCATTTTTGGAGACATGTTCCCTATGTTTTCCAAAGTCCATTAATTTAATCCTTCAGTTAATCAACCGTTAGTCAAATTTTACAAGGATATTTTTATCCTTAAACCAAGAACATGCCACGTGTTAACAAACAAAAAAATAGAAAAAAATAAATATTTATATAATACAAAATAAAATAAATATTTTATTAAAAATTATAAACAAAAAAATAATATGATGAATGAAGTACACTATATATTATAACAAAAAAAAAAAAAAAAAAAAAAAAGGTACACTATATTAAAACAGTTTCAAAAATCTAAACACCATTTTTTTGCCTCAACAAGATCTACCTTGCTCCAGGATTCATTTCAGTGCCAAGATCCATGCTGATCATAGGATCAATCGAATCTTTTGAATCGTAACCACTACCTGATTGATAAATCCTTGCCATCTCTGTTGCCAAACTTTCATTTAATTCCATCACTACCACAGTCATGGATGGCCTTTTATTAGCACTAGGAGATAAACAAGCCATTGCTACTTCCACAGCTTTCCATACCGAATTGATGTCGAAATCTCCTTGTAATCTCGAATCAACTATGTTTCTGATATCGCCTTGGGCAAGCAAAGAATCGACCCATTGTCTCAAGTGAGTCTTCTCGTATTCATTGGTTCTTATAATTGGTGATTTGGAAGTTATTATCTCTAAGAGAACAACCCCAAAACTATACACGTCACTCTTTTCGGTCAACCTGTTTGATACATAATACCTGCATATATACATAGAAAAATATTATTATGTACGTTTCACATAATTTGCTGGAGGATTAAGAAAATTTCTTGAATTAGTAGTAATTAATTATGATTTTCTTGACTTCTGGATTGGTTCTATCACATATTTTCTTAAGGATCCAGATACTACCTAGCTACCATTGACTTTGAAGATGAGAAAAGATTCATAAAATTTTCTTTTTCCGTTCATTTTGTTGACAAATGATTGGGAAATTAATATAAGAATGCCATTGAGTTTGGAGATTCTCCGTTTGGTAGGGAGGAAAAGGGAGAGGAAAGAAAGAGGTGGAGGGAAAAGGGAGAAGAAAATGGAAAATTGTGTGTTTGGTATGGAGAGAAAAATGGAGGGAAAGGAAAAATGGAAGGAAAAAATGGTGTGTGGGGCCCACCATTTTGTTTCCTCTCAAAAGTGGGAGGAAAAGGGAAGGAAAGAAAGGGGCAAGAAAGAGGAAATGGGACCCACTATTTTTTAGGTAATTCAAATTACAATTTTATTCAAAAAAATTTAATATATTAAATATAATATAAGGGTAAAATAGTAAAATTGATAAAGGATATTTTTTTTCCTTCCTGTTTACCAAACAATATGAGGGAAAATCATTTTCCTTTCCTTCCCTCATGTTTTCTATCCCTCCAAATCTTTCCATCCTTCCTATTTTCTTTCCTCCCTACCAAACGGAGCATAAGTAATGAAGAAATTTGATTACGAAAATTATTAGGTGCGGGAATCCCGCATGTTTTTTCATGTGTGGTCCAATTTGCACTGGTCTAAAATGAAATTTTTTAAACTAGTACCAATTTGGATCTCGCATGAAAAAACATGTATATCGATGTATATATACTCACGAAGGATCAAGGTATCCAGGGGTGCCTGCAACAACTGTGGAAACATGAGTGTTATCATCAGTTGCAAAAGACTTTGACAGGCCAAAATCAGCAAGTTTTGCCTGGAATTTGTGACTCAATAAGATGTTTGGGGACTTGACATCTCTGTGAATAATGGGTGGCTTGCAACCATTGTGCAAATACTCCAATCCTACATTTTGATGAATTCCAATTTGATTAAAACCTTTAACAACTATACAATAAATAAAGATAAATTGCACTTCTAATCATCTGCAGTACTCTAACCTTGTGCTGACTCCACTGCTATTCTGAGTCTCCCTTCCCAACTCAGGATCATACTTGTTCTAGAGTCTGCATCCATGTCATTAAAAAGAAAAAATAATATTATTTCGATTGGTTTCAGTATTCGTCGAAAGCTCCCGAAAATTTGAAAAACATTGAGTGCACACAAACCTGATAAATGCTCTTGTAAGTTTCCATTAGCCATGTATTCATAAATGAGTGCAATTTTGTCTCCCTCATCACAGTATCCAACAAGGGATACTAAATTTCTATGATGAACTCTCATTAGGAGTTTAACCTATTCAATTAAATTCAAATCTTAGATAAATATATAATAATAGGGTCATTTTCTGTTTAGGACGGTCCTGAAATTTTTCGTACAAAATTCTAATTGGGCGTCAGTGTAAATTTCAAAGACCGTTCTGACCAGAGAATTTTCTTATAATAATATGCAGAATATATAGTACTACTACAAAATCAAAAGACCAAATTATAAGCTATAAAGTTCAGTCATGTAATGGTTATTATACCTCTGCTTGGTACTGCTCAAAACCCTGAACTGATGATTGAGAGAGCATCTTAACAGCCACCTGATCCATTTCACCTAAGCAGCCATGATAAACTGTTCCGAATCCTCCTTTGCCAACAATCCTCTCGAAGTTATTAGTCATTGTCACGATTTCTGAGTATGAGAACCGTAGTTTCTTGGACTCAAACGAATCCACAATATTATAGTTTGATTCTTTCTGTACCTTCCCAACTGATGATGTCATCGAAAATTTGATATTTACATTTCTATTGTATATATTAATTACCAATTATATTCTACATTATTATTATTATTATATAGATAATATTTGCATATTGCAAAGTTATAATATGTCTACCTTTTTGTCTTCTCTTTTTAAGAATAAAAAAGATAGCTAATGCTGCTGCTATGAGCAAAAGTAATGCAGCAACTGCTGCTGCCGCAGGAACTATAATATTGCTCTTCTTCTTTTTGCATGAAACCGAAGAGCAAAGGTTCGGATTTCCACCAACACTGAAATCATCAATAAAGAAAATTATCACCATATAAATTAATGTAAACTTGATGGATTCCAGACAAAAAATAAAAAATTGCAGAAACCTTAATGATAGTGAGCCATTCTTTGATCTTTCAAGGAGTTGAGCTGGAATCGAACCTGTTAGCTTGTTTCCTTCTAAATTTCTGAACAGGCATACCCAAAAAGTCATCCGTCATTTTTAATTTCTTACCAATAAGACTTTATTTTTAATTTTATTTAGAGTTGGAGACTTACAGAACTTGCAATGGTAGCTGCGATAGAAAATCAGGCACTATTCCAGTCATATTATTGTTTGACAAGTCCCTGATATTGTGAACAAAATAAAATTGTCAATGAGCTGACGCGATCCTTAATAAATGTACGTAGAACTAAATATTATTGGTTCATGTGAGAGATTGAAATACATACAAATATTCTAGCAATGTGAGATTGGATAGGAAAGTAGGTATCTCCCCTTTCAATCCACTTGAAGATAAGTTCCTGAATGCAGTTTTAACAATTTAATTAAAAAAAAAGAGATAATCTAACACACCCCCCTACGTGCCAGACGGACAGGCTTGACACGTGAACAAAACCCAAATATAAATGCAGATTTCATGACAAACACTGCAACAAATACAGAGATTCAAATCCAGGAATACAGGACCAAACCAAACTATGATAACATGTCAATAACTATAAAACTCAAAAGCTTAAGCTGTTAGGTAAGGTCTCGACTAATGATATAAAGAACTCTAAAAATAATTGCTTGAAGTTTGTATGCTTAGTTAATGAATATACTTACAAGGATATAATTCTAGGTGGATTGGAGCTGTCATCCCTGCAATTAAGGCCATCCCACACGAAAGCCTGAGGGGCACATGGATCTCCTTGCCAGTTTCTCTTCACTCCATACATTGATTTAATGTTTGTGATAGCATCAACTAAAATATTTCATATGCATATGAGAACAACAGAGATTATTATAAGAGTTTTATGATTATGAAAATATGACTGCAATGTTAAGTAGGAAGAACATACCATCTTTCGGGTCAGTTTGCGCTTGTAAGAATTCTTTCACCGTAAATATTTCTAGTGCATTGAGGATCGGAGGATGAGTTGCATTTTCTGTTTTATAGATTGAAATCGAATAATTTCCACCAGTCAAGGTTGAAGGACTGTACACGGTGGTTGTGGACAAGTACTTGGGACTAAAAGGTCCATACCAGTGCTTCCCATTCAAAGAAATGTTACACTCTCTAGATTCATTGGCCTGGAGCTCTTGAATTTCTGCAAAGTGCAAGTAAACATAAAATCTGAGGCTGGTATCATCACCAGTTTCCATCCTAACATTCAAGGGCTTGCTAGCATTTTTTGGTGTGCCGGCAGATTTCATGACAATGGACGGTGGTTTATAAATATTGCTGCTTTCAGAATCAACAATAAGCGATGTACTTATACTTGTCCAATTATCGTCCCCGTAATACGGCAACCAGATCCTATCATAAACATCGTCTTTGTACCTGTTACATCATTTATATGTTTCTATAACAAGCAAGAAAAATGAAAAAAAAAAAAAAAAAAAAAAAAAAAAACTTGATGGTTCTTTCCAAAAAAATTTAATTAATTTCCCTTGGAATTTGGGTGTTCGTCCTAAAATTTAGACGTCAATTCCACCGACTTTATGTAACTGCAATATTGAATTATTTTTCATGACTGACTTGACTAAAGAATTATTATGGAATTTGATATTGACAGAGCATAATGGTACTAGGAGTAGGAGAAGGCTCACCTGACAGTTTTGTTGATTGTTGAACCAGCATCCAACGTTGAAAAATCATTCAATGATATTCTAGATTGATCAGTTTTGTAAATGGTACTGTTCAACAGCCTTATCTCTAATGCTGAAATGAATGGAGTTCCAGAACCCGTATTCACGAGACAGAAATCTAAATAACTCGATGGAAGCACATGAATGATCTCCTTAATCACAGCAGATGATGCACTTTCAAGTTTAATGGATTCCCATTTATCAGGTCCTATATAGAGATCAAATCCTGGTACTTTGTCTTGTTGATCATAATTTCCATACAGGAAATATGCTCTGATCAAATATTTGTTCCCTTTTGTTAGGTTGAACTTGTAACAGTTTCTGATCCCATCAGGAAAGCTTCTGACAGACCACACCATTTGCTGTACATCCTTTTGGAATTCAGGCATCATTTTCATGCCAATTCCGGTGTCTGTAAAAGCAGCATCCGAAATGTAATTTATGCCTGTCGTTGTTTCCGTGTAGTTTGAATTTCTTGGCAACCCACAATCCAGACTAATGAATCCTGTGCAAAAGAAACAGAAAAAAAAAAAACAGAACTTAAGATAATTACTTCCAGAATTGTTAGAGAAGTTTAATAATTCTCTAGTCAGGTCGATCGGTCCTGAAGGTTACATAACATTGTGGAAGAGAGACATTTTAATATACAACGAAATTCAAACCTGATTGATCATCCTGGGCATGAAGCAGAACTGGAAGAGACAAACCACCAAGCAGTACTACAAAGAGGACATGTCCAAACATCTCCATCAATATCTCTCTACTTTGATTGAGAAGGAAAATGAAATGGCTGTCTCCGTTATGCAATTAATTCATGTATTGCCAGAGTGATCAACAATATATAAATATAATGGCTTGGCAACTTGGCACATGCAGATATATTAGATTATTAAGTCAAATATTCTCGTTGATTAATCATTCAATATTTGACTTCAAGTGCATAGTAAATTAATACATAATTTTGATTAAAAAAAGAAAAGAAAATCTGACCAAGTTAATTGGACTTTGACTTGCATAAAAAAAAAAGTGCTTCTAGTACAGCTGGTACTAAATTATAGGACAATTGATTCAGCTTCAGTTGAGGATGGGCCTAATAGTCCAACTTGAAATAATGGTTTGAAGAATGTTGGATCCAATGAGTTTCAAACTGATGGAGGCGGTTTGGGCAGTGTTTTTGTCATTGATATGGGGAAAACCAGTTGCCCGATTGAAGGAATCAGAAGTGGGGAGATGATCACCTGTTCTGGTGATGTTTCAAAGGAGGTGATGTCTAACAAGGATAACGAGAAGATGTCTCTAACATCAGGTCTAATCACAGTTCCAGTGAAGTGGGGAGACAATGTTGAAGAGAATATCGCCTTGCGGTTAAAGGTCATGACATGAAGTTGAGGAGCTCCAAGAATTGTTTTAATATGTCATGGAACCTTGAGGAGGAGATTTTTGAGGTTATAGACTATGGCGTTACTGTGGGATACGATTTCAAAGATAAAGAAGTGAAGATAGTTAACATTTTTGCTAAGGGTATTTCGAAACTGATGGGAATCATTTAATCAAGTTGAAAATGGCGAAGGAACAATAATTTTTTTCTAGTTTGTGGTCGTGTTGTTTCCTGGAATGGCTGTTCTTTGTTGTCTAGCTTTTGAGTAGTGTGGGTCGGTTGCTTTGTTTTGGGCTTTTTCTATTTTTGGGCTTCTCGCTTTGGGCCCGTTTAGGCAGTGCTCTGGTCTTTGGACTGTGTTTTAGTTGGGCTTGTTGTGGAATTTTGTTTGCTTTTAGCTGTCTGTTTTTTGGGGCCTTCGTTGTTTCTGGCCTTTTGAGTTCTTGTTGCTTGCTTGTTCTGGGCTCTGTGGGCCTCTTGAATAAATGTACTGTCTGTAATCTCCACAACTTTCTAGTCGGAGTTAAAGTGAAAATTTCCTTGTAATCTCGAATCAACTATCTTTCTAATATCGCCTAGGCAAGCGAGGAATTGACCCATTGACTCAAGTGAGTCTTCTCACGTTCATTATTCTTATGATCGTTGATTTAGAAATTATTATCTCGAAAAGAACAATCTCGACTTTTCGGTCAGCCTGATTGATTGACACGTAATTCCTGAATATTTACATGGCAAAGCATGTATTAGGTTTCCCGTCTTTTGCTGGAGGATTAAAAAAACTTTCTTGAAGTGGTATTAATTAATTATGAATTTCTACACGTTAATTTGTTGGCTTATATTTGGGAAATTATGATGAGAATGCCATTGAGTTTGGAGATTAAAAAATGGAGTTTGATTTATACTCAATCAGAATCAAGGTATCCAGGGGTGCCAGCAACAACTGTTGAACATGAGTGTGATCTGTTCGCTTGTTGTAGCTTGTTTAGCCTTGCTTGGCTCTTCCAATAAAATTTAGCCGTTAAAAAAAATATATTCTATGGATAATAATGTATATTGCAAGTTCTAATATGTATACCTTGTTGTCTTCTCCTTTTAAGAATAAAAAAGATTGCCAATGCTGCTACTATGAGAACAAGTGAAGTAGCAACTGATGCTGCCACAGGAACTATAATATTCCTTTTCTTCTTTTTCGCATGAAAACCAAAGAGAAAAGGTTCAGATTTCCACTAACAATGGAATCATCAATAAAGAAAATTAATCGTAGTGAAAATAGATTGATCATCGATATAACCAATTAATATCTAACATTTTTAACCTGGTTGCGTGCCAAGGCAGGCAGGTTATGTGGCCAGTTGTCTGGGTTAGAAACCAAACCAAAAATGGCACGGACCGGTCTGTATCATATCTAAAAAGCATTAATTCTTTAACGAACACAAATGAGAAAAGAAAAGGGAACTCTTTCAATGCATCAAAAATTCTTAAACCAGCTATACTAACCACTTTTAAGAACTTTAATATAAAACTGCTTCTTTTAATCAAAAACATTCTTTTCAGTTATGTATTATCTACTAAAAGCAATCCTTTGTGAAGTAAACTGATGAGTAGTCACTGGCAGAGAATGGCATTTCAATGTCTCTAGCAACTTAAAAGCAACAACAACAACAAAAAAAAAAAAAAAAAAAAAAAAAAGCAATGTTCCTTGGTTCCTACCTATGTCTACCATATTAATCTAGGCATCAATTTTTCTTGATAGCTAATTCATGAATATGTCATAGTACCAGGGGCAAATCTAGGATTTTTTATCCGGCGAGACTGAACCAAATACTAGTTATAATTTTTTTTTTTTTTTTAATTAACCTTAGTAGGAAGTTTAATTATTAGAGCATCTCCAATAGCCTCCCTTGAAGAAATCCCTTAGCTTAATTAAGGGAGTAGGTATATTTTTGTAGCTCCAACATGTCCCTAAATGGCTTCCTTAATTGTGTTCTGGTGGTGTTCACTGTCTTAATTAAGAGGTGTTTTCAGACCCTCTTAAAGTGGGCTCCACCTATTTAAGACTATTTTAAAGTAGGCTCTGTGAACAACAATTAACTTATAGAACAATTCTGTGTTAATTGAGTTGAATAGAAATGAACAAAGATCAACCCTTATATAGAGATTGGAAATCCTGACATTCATAAATGCACACACCTACAACTAACCAACAGCTACCAACTAACATTATTAGTACAACTCCTAACTACTAACCACAAACATCTAACCTAACAACTACTAACAAGATAGATTTACTTGGTTTAAATCCTACATAACTCCCCTTACACCAGGTTTTCCATAACTCATCATATCCAAGGTTTTCTTTAGTTTTAGAAATGAATCGACCTTGAGCGGCTTCGTGAATATGTCTGCAACCTGCTCCTCGGAACGGCAGTACTCAATCACGATTTCGTTGTCCTTCACCAAGTCTCGAATGAAATGAAACTTGATGAAGGACAACGAGATCGTGATTGAGTACTGCCGTTCCGAGGAGCAGGTTGCAGACATATTCACGAAGCCGCTCAAGGTCGATTCATTTCTAAAACTAAAGAAAACCTTGGGCATGATGAGTTATGGAAAACATGGTTTAAGGGGAGTTATGTAGGATTTAAACCAAGTAAATCTATCTTGTTAGTAGTTGTTAGGTTAGATGTTTGTGGTTAATAGTTGGGAGCTGTACTAATAATGTTAGTTGGTAGCTGTTGGTTAGTTGTAGGTGTTTGCATTTTTTCAAAAATCACCGGATTCAGCGACTAGTTGATGAAAAACCTTGCTTTTAGATCCTTTCGAGTTGTTGCAGCATCTACTAGACCAACAATACCCTCTGTAACAACAATCCATAACTCTTGGTATTCAAACAAAATTGCATCTGGACCCTCCAATACTCAAAATTTGACTTTCCATCAAACTTGGGTATTTGGGGTTGAATTGTATTATTTCCATTGCTGAAGGTCACCATTCGTAATTTGCCAAATAGAGATACTATTTGCAAATTTACCAGAGATGGGTTTATGTGTAATTTAACACACAGTACACAAATCAAGGCAGCTGCTTTCGGCGTGTAGCACCTGCACAAAACACTAAAAAAACAAAATTGCTTTCACTCTTTTTTAAACAATGCTTTAAAATATATTTTTTAAGTAGATCGTCTTTCCAGACTCTCCTCTGAAACACGCCAACTCTCTGTTTTTCTCTTTCAAAATTATCCTCTGATATGCTATATTTCTCTCTTTTCCGGAGACTTTCCCGGTCAAGTGTCGACTCGGTCTTGCTCTACCAAGGATGACCAGCAACTACGGCTGATCAATGACGGTCAACTCGTCTGAAACAGTGACGAAAAACGAAACGTCGCGAAACTGAAACTCCTTCGATTCACCGTCAATGGTGTCGAATCTGGACTCCGGACACCTGGGTTTTGATCCTCGTCGTCTTTTGAAGATTTTGGTGGTGGTGGTGACAACCTACTCTCCCGGAGGTCGGCGGCTTGTGGTGGTGGCGACGACTGACTCCGGTAACTTTTTTCCGTCTGAACCTTCTTCGACAAGGTTCCGAAAAAATGCCTTTGAACCTCTCTTGGTTCAAATCCGGCACCGTTGAGTATTTCCGGCTATCCGATTCCCAATTGGAATCTAGCTCAGATCACTCCTTCACAGTGTTTCTCTCACACTCTCAGTCTCTTACCACTCACACTCACCTGCAAGCTCTGATACCAAATGTGAACAACAATTAATTCTGTGTTAATTGAGTTGAATAGAAATGAACAAGCTAGGATCAACCCTTATATAGAGGTTGGAAATCCTGACATTCATAAATGCACACACACCTACAACTAACCAACAGCTACCAACTAACATTATTAGTACAACTTCCAACTACTAACCACAAACATCTAACCTAACAACTACTGACAAGATAGATTTATTTGGTTTAAATCCTACATAGCTCCCCTTAAACCAAGTTTTCCATAACTCATCATGTCCAAGGTTTTCGTTAGTTTTAGAAATGAATCGACCTTGAGCGGCTTCGTGAATATGTTTGCAACCTGCTCCTCGGAACGGCAGTACTCAATCACGATCTCGTTGTCCCCCACTATGATTCACCCCTGACATCACACCATTTACATAATTCAAATGAAAATGTAACAGAACAAGTAATAAGCAGGCTTACATTATAATTTCTTGGTAGTCTAAAAAAAATCCGTTCTTCAAGTTTGTGTTCGGCTTTTTTCAGGGGTATCAATGGAGATTCAAAGCCCAGGATTCAAACCCAAATATGGCTCTGAGGCCATGGAAGCGACCTCTCATAGGAAACCTACACCAGTGGGTAGGTTCACTACCCATTAATGCCTACAAAAAATCAAAAATAAAAAATAAAAATCAGATAGAAATCGATTAATCATCCAAACAAATCTTCAAAAAGAAGTAAAAACCAAAAATGGGTTCTTATGCACATATGAGAAACTTTACCAGTTGTCTGATTTATTAGTGAGGTAGTGAAAGGAAAAAAAAAAGGGAGCACGTAACCATGAGAAACTTCAGTTTTTTTTTTTTTGTATTTTTTATATTACAACAACTGTCGGGACCAGCGAGATTAGACTCCAAAGCACGGCCCGGAACACTACTCCCACTATCGGGGAGAGAGCACCCACACTCAAGGTGGGACTCATCATTGAAATGTCTGTCAAATAACCAAAAAGGGAGCACGTAACCATGAGCACGTGAGATCTATTATTATTATTATTATTATTTTGTAATTCCAATTTTTAATTCTATTTTTTTGTAAAATTTATTATTTCAATTGTTTTATTTATTTTTATGGGTCAATAAAAGTCTAAAATTTGGCTGATTCTATGACCTGTTGCCTCTCAAAAATTTTGTCAAAGAGACATAAGTGTGCCATTTTTAAAAAATTTTAAGGATCGATCTGACCAAAAATACAAAAATAAGTAAAGAACTTGAGTTTCCAATTTTTTTTTAATTTTTTTTTTAATTTTTTAATTTTTTAATTTTTTTTTTGAACAGCAATGTTTATTAAAGAAGGTCTGGAACAAGCCAAGCAAAGGAGAACAGGAGACCACAGCCAAACGCCACCAAAAACAGGGGAAACCAACACAACAAACGCAAAACAGAGGAGACCCTCAGCAACACAAGGGCCAACCCAGAAAAAAAAAAAAAAAAAAAAAAAAAAAAAAAAAAAAACAGAAGCCAGCAAGGCCCCAGAAAATTTAGTGCACACGAACCTAGTAAATGCTCTTGTAAGTTGTAAGTTTCCTTGAGCCATGTATTCTAGAAAATTAAATGACCAAATTATAAGCTATAAAGTTCAATCAGGTTATGGTTATACCTAAGCTTGCTTGGCACTATTGAAAACCTTGAACTGATGATTGGGAGAGAATCTTAATAGAGACCTCTATCCTATCTAAGTGCAGACCAGTGGCGTAGTTAGAAATTAAACTTATTACTTTATCAAATAATTTGAAGTAAATTTGATGATTATAAGAATTTAGTCTTATAAATTTAAAATTGTTTTCAAATCGGTTCTTAAATTTGTAAAAATTACTCATGTTAGTTAAAAGTTAACAATTCCATGAGTATTTTCATGTGTCCATAATTTATAAAAAAGAGGAAATTTTTTTTAAAAAATAGATAGATGGATTTGCATCGACCACCGTCCATTTTTATTTTTTATTTTTATTTATTTATTTATTTTAATTCTATCTCTACCATCCATCCATGAGATGGACGATGTATCCATCCATCTATTTATTTTCTATCTCAACAGTCCATGGAGATCTATCATTTTTTTTTTTTTTTCAATTCCTTTTTGCAAATTTATTTTTTTAATTTTTTTTTTAATTTTTTTAAATTTACTTTTTACAAAGGACTAGTTAGATCTAAGTGAGCCATTTTTACAAATTAAAGGACTAGTTAGATTTTAAAAAAAATATGAAAAAATAAGTATAAAAAAAATAAAAAAAAAACTTATGTCTCCCAATTTATCAACTTTATTTTGTACTTTGTTGGTATTTTATGATGAGTAATGCTAAAGTCTCAATTTTTTTTCCCAAATTTTTTCCCAAGTGATGTGGCACGTGAGGTGTAAACATCATATCAGTTATCATATAATCTCATGATTTATAAGATGATGACACTTCACGTGCCACATCATTTGGGACAATTTGGGAAAAAAAATTATGACGTCTAGCATTACTCTTTTATGATTATTATTTTCTAACAATAATGTTATTTTGCTCAAATTTGGTTTCCAAATCTGATGCCCAAATGATGTGGCAACATTCTGATCCATTCATTTAAATTGTATTAGATTTGCATAATTAAAATGAATGGATTAGAGTTTTACCACATCATTTGAGTACTGGATTTGAGTATCAGATTTGGGTAAAGTAGCATTACTTTTTTTTTTTTTTTTTTTTTTTTTTTTTTTTTTTTTTTTAATATCTACTCTACATATTCCCGTCAACCAAAACAAAAACAAAAATCTACTCTACATATTCGTACAACTCTAAATTAAATATATTATTTTTAATTTTAGAAAAAAAAAAAACATATTCGTAACACTTTAGGCAATATATTTGTTTTTTTTTTTAAACTGCAAACTTTATTGATAACCAATTTAGGCAATATATTTGTGAAATATATTGCCTAATGAAATGGACAATAAGAGGATAATATGAAGTATATTTTGTTGGATTAAAATGTCATTTCCAAAACTATTAAAGTATTTTTTTTATTTGAGGAAAATCTTTTAAAGTAATTTTTTTTTATAGATTTTATCTATTAAAGTAATTAAATAATTCATTTTTGTGCTTTTTTTTTTGGGTCACCCACACGTCTGTAAGGAGAATATATATGAGTTGATTTGCTAGGGTTTGACAATATTTGAAGAATGCAGCAGCCGCAGCTGCTATCGTTTTTTATCTTCATTTCGTATTTGGCTCCAGCTCCAAGTACTTCTCTCTGTGAGCAATTTGACTTTGGCTTGAGAACCCTAAAGTCATATTCATCAAGGCATATAGAAATGGGTGGCATGGGAAAAGTAAAGAAGGTTTTTACTTTTGACCCTTTTGTATATTTTAATACAAAATTATGTTTATTCCATCATGTGTTCATTGAGTGTCTCAATCTCCATGTTATTCAACTCAGGTGTTATTCAATTTTATGGAATTGGATTGCCTTCTCATTAATAGATTGCCTGATTGAACTCTTGACGTTGATGCTGAGTCGCAAGTCTATTTCACTTTCAACTAACAAAGTGTTGTATCTTAATCAATGTTGCAGGCTTGCAAGGAGCGGTCAGCTCTCCGGTGTGTCATTCAGTGCATCGAAGAGTACAAACTGGAAGCGGAGTTTTCCCCAGAAAACCTCAAGAAGCCTTTTCAGAAGCTAGAGAAGGCCGAGGTTGAGAAGAAAAAGCCAGCAGCAGTCCCTGCCAACAAGCGTCAATGCTGGTCCAATGCCTCCAACCAAGGCTGGTCACTCAACAAATGCATACGTGTCATCTTTTCCTGCACCTCCTACATTTGTCAGGTCTCCTTCACACTCGCAATACCTTTCTGGTGTCTCACCCTACCAATTCCAGCCCAAATCCCATTAGAACCTCACCAGTCCGAACCGCCTTTCTTCCTTCACCGAAGCCTCCTTCGGCATAGGGATCTTGGCTCAACCCATGACCACCATGGCGTTTGAGGATCCATCGTCAGACTTGGAATGCAACCTAAGCTTGGACGATAAGATTGAGTGCGAGAAAGATGGATAAATAAGACGATAAAGTTCTTTCTTTGACAGCTGCTGAAATAGTGAGAATATGTATATTTGTACAGTTCCATCTAGGAGCTGAAATGTATATTTGTAAGTTTGAAGAATTTAGTCTATAATCTATAAATTATTGTTTCAGGATTTAATCATTCTCATTAATTAGTAAAAAATAACTTATTTCAAATGATTATGAAGCCTGCGGACAAACAGAGAAACAGGAAATGATCAACAAAAAAGAAAACCTAGCTGCTGTTTTTACCTTGTTTCCTCTTCATATTAGAGCTAAAATTGATAGAAAAACTCAATGATCTTTCTGATCCTGTTTTTCACTGTTGTTTAATTTATTTACGGACCACAACAACGTTAGTAAATATATGATAATATTGCTAAAATATATTTTGAGTTTAAATACTAGAAAATTAAATGAACAAATTATAAGCTATCCTTTTTAATTTCTCCAATAAGGCCTTCAATAAAGAGAAGGTTGTGGATATCAGGAAGCTAATGAGCCTGTAAAATGGCTCATATTCCTTCAACATCTCATCCCATACTTCTCAAAATTTATAAAGATTTTAGATATATATAGTGGTGAATTAATTTGTAAGTTGTACTAAATTTGAAACTTCTCAAAAAAGAATTTTGTCATTTCTTTCATCATTGTTATACCAATTTTTCCTTTAACATTTACTTCTCACCTCCGTTTTTGACGTTGTTTTCTCCATTGGCTTCGTCTTGATCTCCTTTTAACAATGATATATATCTCATCCGTACCCATCGGACCTCATTGGGACAACTTCCGTTCAGTGTAATTTTGTTTGGCTCACAAAGGAATACAAGCCAAATGTCAATAGGCCTTGGTCTCTTGACCCTTCTGTTTATTTGTTCCTAGAGATGGGAAAATGGTGGCTCATGTTTTAGCTAAGTTTGTTATTTCTTTAGATGAGGATATGATTTGGGTGTCTAATTTCCCTTCGTTTGTTGTCAGCCTTGCTGCTGCTGATTTTCATTAACAAAAGTTCTAGGATTGTTTTATGGATTTCAAAAATAAAACAAAACAAGAAAAAGGAAAGTTGAAAAAACCAAGGAGGACATGTCCAAACATCTCCATCAACAGTCAAATATTCCTGTTTACATTAAATAAATCATTCAAGAAGGTAAAGCAATATGATAAATTAGGGACATAATTGACTTGCACTTGTGTCATTTACTAGCTAGCAAGTGCTTGTTTATACATGAAAAAAAAAAAAAAAAGAGATATCTTTAACACACTGCAAGGAAGATGATGAATAAGTACACACAACTAGCTAGTAAGCAAGTTTCAAAATTCTGCACACCATATTTGCTGCAGCAAGATCTACCTTGCTCTGGGATTTGGCTCAGTATTGCCAAAATTCTTGCTGACCATATGATTAATGGAATTGTTTGGATCAGAACAATTGTCTGATTTATTACTCCTACACATCTCTGTTGCCAAAGATTCATTTAATTCCGTCACTATGACATTCATGGTTGGCCTTTTATTAGCAGTAGGAGATAAACAAGCCATTGCTACTTCCACAGCTTTCCAGACGGAGTTGACGTTGAAATTTCCTTGTAATCTTGAATCAACTATCTGTCTGATATCACCTTGAGCAAGAAAGGAATCGACCCATTGACTCAAGTGAGTCTTCTCACGTTCATTGATTCTTATGATTGCTGATTTAGAAGTTATTATCTCTAAGAGAACAACTCCAAAACTGTACACATCACTCTTTTCGGTCAGCCTGTTTGACACGCAATACCTGCATATAAACATGCAAAAACATGTATTAGGTTTCATGTCTTTTGCTGGAGGATTTCAAAACTTTGTTGAATCGGTATCAATTAATTATGAATTTTTCACACTTTTGTTCACTTGTATTTGAAAAATTATGATAAGAATGTCATTGAGTTTGGAGATTAAAAAATGGTTATACTCACTCAGGATCAAGGTATCCATTCGTGCCAGCAACAACTGTGGAAACATGAGTGTGACTTTCGGCGGCAAAAGACTTTGACAGGCCAAAATCAGAAAGTTTGGCCTGGAATTTGTCATTCAATAAGATGTTTGTGGACTTCACGTCTCTGTGAATGATGGGTGGCTTGCAACCATTGTGCAAATACTCCAATCCTACATATCGAATTCCAGTAACGAGATTAATACTCTTTACAACCACAGTAAACAAAGAAAACGGTTCGAATCATATGCATTCTAACCTTGTGCTGACTCCACTGCTATCCGGAGTCTCCCTTCCCAACTCAGGATACTTGTGCTGGAATCTGCATCCATGTCACAAAACTATTATTAGCTTGAAAAAAAAAGTCAAATTTATCACAAGCCAAACACATATGAAGCAATGTCCTTGATTTTCTGGATGAAAAAATTGAGAGCACACCAACCTGCTAAATGCTCTTGTAAGTTTCCATGAGCCATGTATTCATAAATGAGTGCCAATTTGTCTCCCTCGTCACAGTATCCAACAAGGGTTACCAAATTTCTATGATAAAGTCTCATCAGGAGTTTCACCTGTGCAATTAAATTAAAATCTTAGATGAATATATCATAATATTAGAGTAAGGCCAAATTATAAAATATAAAGTTCAATCAGATTATGTTATACCTCTGCTTGGTATTGCTGAACACCCTGAACTGATGATTGAGAGAGTATCTTAACAGCCACCTCCATCCCATCTAAGCGGCCATGATAAACCATTCCAAATCCTCCTTTACCAAGAATTCTCTCAAAATTTTTGGTAATTGTCTGGACCTCTGAGTATGAAAACCGTCGATTCTTGGACTCAAACGAATCCACATTGTTGTTGGATCCTGTCTCTACCTTCCCAACTGATAATGTCATCACAAATTTGACAATCAAATTTCTATCAGATCAATTAACATTTATTTTCTACATTATAATAATTATATATATAATATTTGCATATTGCAAATTCTAATATGCATATACCTTGTTGTCTTCTCCTTTTAAGAGTAAAAAAGATTGCAAATGCTGCACCTATGAGCACAATTAACGTAGCAATTGATGCTGCCACGGGAACTATTATATTGCTTTTCTTCTTCTTTTCGCATGAAACTGAAGAGCAAAGGTTCGGATTTCCACCAACACTGGAATCATCAATAATGAAAAGGTTCGGCTATTATAACTAATTAAGCTCTAACATTGTACTTGGAAAATTGGGAGAGATATTGAAATTATTTATATTTGCACCATCATTATATGGATTTCAGAAAACATTCAGAAACCTTAATGATAGTTAACCTTTCTCTGATCTTTCAAGGAGTCCATCTGGAACAAAACCAGTCAGCTTGTTTTCATCTAATTTTCTGCACATGCATAACAAAAATATTATTTTTCGTTTGTAATTTCGTGTAGCAAAGACTTCGTTTTTAATTTTGATTGTAGATTACCGACTTACAGAATACTCAATGGTAGCTGAGATAAAAAATCAGGCACTGTTCCTGTCAAATTATTGTTTGATAAGTCCCTGACATTACGAACAAAATAGATTATTAGCTGTGATGAGTTGACGACGCAATCAATGTGAGATTGAGATTGAGAAACTAACAGGTATTCAAGCAATGTGAGATTGGATAAGGAAGGAGCTATCTCCCCTTTCAATCCACTTGAAGATAAGTTCCTGAGTGCATATTCAACAATTTAATTAATAAGAAGAGATCATAATAACTGAAAATTAGTAAGCTCAGTCAATGAATATACTTACAAGGATATAATTCTAGGTGGATAGGAGCTGTCATCACTGCAAGTAACACCATCCCACACGTAAGCTCGTGGGCCACATGGATCTCCTTGCCAGTTTCTCTTCACTCCATACGTTGACTTGATGTTTGTGATAGCATCAACTAAAATTTCGAATGGATATATAAGAGAACTATATATGATAATAATTTAGGATTCAGTAATAAGTAGGAAAAAAAATACCATCTTTCTGGTCAGTTTGTGGTAACAATTCTTTCACTGTGAAAATTTCTATTGCATTGAGGATTGGAGGATGGGTGGAACTTTCCGTTTTATAGATTGAAAACGAATAATTTCCACCACTCAAGGCTGAAGGGGTGAACACAGTGGTTGTGGACAATTTATCAGGACTAAAAGGTCCAAACCAGGGCTTCTCATTCCAAGAGATGTTAAACTGCCTGGATTCATCGGCCTGGAGCTCTTGAATTTCCGCAAAGTGTAAGTAAACATAAAATGTGAGGCTGATATCATTATCAAAGTCCAGGCCAAATTTCATGGGCATGCTAGCATTTTTGGGCGTGCCAGCAGATTTCATGATTATGGATGGCGGTTGATAATTATTTTCTGTACCGACCTTAAGCGATGTACTTATACTTGTCCAATCTTCGTCACGGCCATGATATGGATACCAGATTCGATCATAAACATCTTCATTATACCTAATACAACATTAAAATGGTTCCATAATAAGAAAAAAATATATAACAAAACTTCAATATTCCTTTGCAAAAGTTTCAATAATCTCACTTTGGAATTTATACTAGCAGGATCGATCTAATGGTTTTTAAATTTGTCAAAATTCTTTTCTAAAATTTCAGAATCTTTCATACACATCATTTAATTAGAAATGTCAAGGGACCTACCCTAAAGTATCATTAACCTCTCTTGTTGAAAGGTCTCTACCTATTTTCAAACTAGACAACTCCGCTTGATAGTCAAACTTTAAAGTAAGGTGAGTAAACATTAGCACCCCCATTTTTATACAAATATTTTCATGCAAGTTCAACAAATGCATATTGAAATAACAAATGTCAGATAAAATCTAGCTATCAAAGTGTTTGAATCTAATGGTTGAAAATGTGTGTCATAATTTATATTAAAAAGAAAAAAGAAAGAGAGAGCTGGTCCATTTTTTTAAAATAAAAAGGTACACGGCAGAAGGCTCACCTGACTGTCCAATTGATTGTTGGACCAATATCATACCGTGCAAAAACATTTAGAGATCCTGATTGAGTTTTGTAAATTGTATCTTTCAAAAGCCTCATCTCTAATGCCGAAATGAAAGGAGTCCCAGAACCCGTATTCACAAGACAAAAATATAAATAACTTGATGAAAGAACATGAATGATCTCCTTATTCAATACAAATGATGATGCAGTTTCAATCTTAATGGATTCCCAAATATTAGGTCCTATATGGAGATCAAATACTGGAAATTTATCTTGTTCATCATAATTTCCATACAGGAAACTTGCTCTTATCAAATATTTATTCCCTTTGGTGAGGTTTAACTTGTAACAATTTCTGATCCCCTCAGGAAAGCTTCTGACATACCACCTCTGTTGCTGTGTACCTGCTTGGAATTCAGGCAATATTTTCTTCCCGATTCCAGTATCTATGAAAGCAGCATCCGAAATGTAATTTATTCCCGTTGTTGCTTCCGTGTAGTCAGAATCTCTCGGCGACCCACAATCCAAACTAATGAATCCTGCGAAAAAGATGCAGAGAGAGACCTTAAGATAATTACTTCCATTAATTGTTAGATAAGATTGATAGACATAGGACAAAGTTTTCATTAAAAATGATAAGAGAATAACGGATTTAGTAACTTTCAGGATTTGAGAATTCTTAATAATACAACAAATGTTACACAGTTTAGTTGACCCTTGTTTCAATAAGCCTTTTCATTTATGAAATCTTAAAAAGTTAATTTAATATTTAGATATGCTAAAACCTGATTGATCCTGAGCATGAACCACAGATTGAAGAGAAAAGCAACCAAATGCTACTGCAAAGAGGAAAAGACCATACATCTTCAGGAAAATGAAAAGGCAGGAAAATGAAGTGGTAACCATTATGTAATTTGTGTGAATATATATAACCACAAAATATAATATTTTGGCAACTTGATACAAATAGTTATCAGATTACTGAGTCAAAAAATATACCTGTTACATAAAATAAATTTGTACTGCATCATACAAGATCTGACTTTATTGCATTTATATATATTATAAAAATTAACCAAACAAACAAGCTGACCAAGCTGATTGGACTGTACGTCCGTACCTTTCATAAAAGAAAAGCTCAAAGAGATGATGATAAAGCAATACTATTTAAAATGGAGCTAGCTTGGAAGGATGACCACAAGAAAGAAAATTCTGAGGGATCAACGTGAAATAATCACTAGTAATCTGAGATCTGGCTAGTATAGTGAACTAGTGAACAATGCGCAATAGACTTTTTAATTATATACATATCGTCTTAGTCAATCTTATGGAACAAGGAACTTAATTAAATATAAGAAAATGACGTACATCTAGGCAGGGACGTAATTGATTTAGACTATATGGCTAGTGGTTTGTTTTTATATAACCACAAATATGTACTCGTTGATTTGGATTTGTTATCCTATATATCAAAAGTGGTGGCGCATGCATATAAATAAATATATATAGTGGAAATTACTCAAAATGACCACATACAACTTATAAATTTTGTTTGTAACTACAAACGAAAATTTAATTGTTAATAACCATGTTTTTGAGAAATTACTTGAATGCCCTCATATAAAAACCATCCCCAAACACACACTCTCTCTCTCTCTCTCTCTCTCTCTCTCCATCCAGTCACCCATCGCCGGACGTCGTCGCCCATCGCTGGAAGTCGTCGCCGAGCTATCCAGGCTGCGCTGGACGTCGTCGCGCGAGCTTTACAAACTAGCGGTGCCGTGGTTCATCAAGCACAGCGCCGCTGATTCGTGAAGCTCGGTGACGACGTCCAACACAGCCCGGACAGCTCGGCGATGACTTCTAGCGATGGGCGACGACATCCGGTAGCTCCATGCTTCACAATCGCTGGTACTGTGATCTGTAGAAAAAAGAGAAAGAAAAAACCTAAACCTAATTTGAGGAAGAAGAAGAAGGGAAACATTTCAAGTTTCACATTTCAATTTAGTCAAGATTTTAGTTTCTTTGTTTTTCTGGGCGTTTTGTTGTTGGGGATGTCTATTTTTGTTTTGGCGCTTTGGCCTGCTTTGTTTTTGCGGGTGGTGTGTTTCTTGTTTGCCTTTGGCTCCCTTTTAATAAAGGTTGTTGTTCAAAAAAAAAAAAAAAAAAAAAAAAAACATTTCAATTTACTTAAGATTTCAAGTTTCAATTTGTAGTCATGATTTCAAGTTTGGTTCTAGATTTTAGTCGTGATTTTAAGTTTGCTTCCAGATTTTTAAAAAATAAACTAAGTTCAAGGGTAATTACAAAAGTAGGGTTCAAAAATTAAATAGCACTTTTTGGGGGAGGGCTTGTGCAAATAGTACCACTTTAATAAGTGTTGTTTTAATAGCACCAAAATAGGTGATGAGACCAAAATACCCCCACTTACTCTTTTCCTTTTTATTTTTTTCTCGAAAATTCGAGACTTATTTATGATTGTTTCGAGACTTATTCATGCGTTTTCAAGACTTATTCATGCGTTTCGAGACTTAATTCAAGTTTGTTCGGGACTTATTCTGTTCGACCTCCATCAATGGTGACAGTGGTGATCCGACGACGGTGCCGATTGACTTTGAAAATAGTTGGATCTGGAAGATTGAATGATGCTGAGTTCGTTGGCGCCATCGGTTTCGTCAGATTCGCGACGGACCGTCATAGATCGGACGATGAAGATTCGCGACGGTTTAGGTTTTGCTTCGTTTCTCTCTCTACACAACTCGGAAATGAAAACGAACACTTCGTTTACAATTATTGGCACTCGACGAACGTTTTCCCGGTGGTTTTGCCGGTCAACTCGCCGGTCGGCGGTGGCACCTCCATTGAATCTCCATCAATGGAGGTTTTGAAAAAAGGAAGAAGAAGGTGAAGGACACACAAGATAAAAGAAAAGAAGCTGGGGGGTATTTTTGTCCAAATTCCATTTTTGGTGCTATTAAAACAAGAGTTATTAAAGTTTGATAGTTGTACAATTCAAAATTTAAAAAGTGCTATATACCCCTATTTCCTCTTTGTAATTTATTGACATATACTGAATTTTTTTTTTTAAAAAGTGGTTATTAACAATTTTTTATTTTGAACAGCCTGAATTTATTAAAAGGCACAAGCCAGGAGAACCACAAGAGAACCACAAAGCACAACAACAAAGCCAAAGGCACCCAACAAAGACCAACACTCAACAACAACAGAGCAAAACAGGGCCAAGACCAAGAACCCAACAAGAAAACAAAGCAACAAAAGACCACAAAAGACACCCAACAACACTACAGCTAACCAAACTCCTAAATTTTCAAAAGTGGTTACTAACGAAAGATTTTTCCAATGGCTATTTTTAGTTTTCTCTCATTCATATATATATATATATAGTGAATTTTAAATGCCGACCAAGTTAAAATACAAGACCTCTGTAAACATTCATACACAGAAAAAGCTTGAAGCTACAATTATCTATCAATGGAGTTTTCTCCAGTCTTCCATTTTCAAGTTCCTCTATTTTCAAATTAACGCAAAAATCAACCCATTTAAAAGTCAGATTTGTTTATTGTTTCGAAAATATTAAAATGAAAACAAGCTTTGATATATTCAGATTTCAGCATCATGTTATATGATATCATTAGTAAATTAATTACATGACTTCTCTTATACTGTAGTGGGTCCTATCAAGGACAGCATGCATCGTACAATCAGAATGGTGGACCATTTTTTGTTTTTTGTTTTTTGTTTTTTTTTTTTTTTGAAGCTAGAACGGTGGACTTTTACTTGTACTAACACAGGTATTTATAATTAAGAAAAATAAAATACAAGTAGTTATCAGATTACTGAGTCAAAAATTAATATACTTGTTACATAAAATAAATTGTACTGCATCATACAAGTCTGACTTTACTGCATGCATTTATGTATATTATAAAAATTAAACAAACTAACAAGCTGACCAAGCTGATTGTAGTAAAAGAAAAGTTCAAGAGATGATGATAAAGCAGTACTATTTAAAAATGGAGCTAGCTTGGAAGGATGACCACAAGAAGGAAAAATCTGAGGGATCAACGTGAAATAATCACTAGTAATCTGAAATCTGCACTAGTATAGTGAACTAGTGAACAGTGCGCTATAGACTTTTTAATTATATACATATCATTTTAGTAAATCTTATAGAACGAGGAACTTAATTAAATATAAGAAAACGACGTACATCTAGGCAGGGACGTAACTGATTTAGACTATATGGCTAGTGGTTTGTTTTTATATAACCACAAATATGTACTCGTTGATTTGGAATTGTTATCCTATATCAAAAGTGGTGGCGTATGAATATAAATATATATATATATATATATATATAGTCTTTCTATTATCAGTTCGAACTGACAAAAGTTATATCAGTTCCTTGTATGTGGGCCACTGGATTTAAATACTTTGACTAACTAGTATATACAGCAAAGTCAAAGTATTTAAATCCAATGGCTCACGTGCAAGGAACTGATATAACTGTTGTCAATTTGAACTGATAATAGAATTTCTATATATATATAGTGAATTTTAAATGCCGATCAAGTTAAAATACGAGACCTCTGTAAACATTCATACACAGAAAAAGCTTTGAAGCTACAATTCTCTATCAATGGAGTTTTCTCCAGTTTTCTATTTTCAAGTTCTTCTATTTTCAAATTAACGCAAAAATCAACCCATTTAAAAGTCAGATTTATTTATTGTTTCGAAAATATTAAAATGAAAACAAGCTTCGATATATCCAGATTGCAGCATCATGTTATATGATATCAATAGTAAATTAATTACATGACTTCTCTTCTACTGTAGTTGGTCCTATCAAGGACAGCATGGTGGACTTTTACTTGTTCTAACACAGGTATTTCTAGCTTAAAAAAATAAAATAAATAAAAAAACACATGTATTTCTAATTAAGAAAAATAAAATACAATAGCATATATTATTATTATTATTATTATTTTTGAAAAGTCCAAGTCAATGAGTACGTACATGTTCGTACATGCGTACATGTTTGTACATAAAATGCAAATCAATTACCTTCCTAAACTATACATCTACTTATTTTTATATGTTTGGGATTTTAATAAATTTCCATATTCTATTAAGTTAAACAAATATATATATATATATATATATATATATATATATAATATTAGTACTCTTTTTAATTTAGATTGATTTTCAAGTTGTCATATATAGTTAATAAAATCCATCTATAATTCTGATATATATTGATATCATTTTGCAATCTTAAAATAGTATAAATTCCTGGTGAAATGTGAAATTATTAATTAGTTCATTAAATAATACTCTTATGATTTTTATTTTTCTTTTTCAAACTATAAGAAAATCAAAGATTTTTAAAAAAAAAAAAAACAACAAGCTCTATTCAGTTAAGTAAAGCAAAATAAGGGTTGTTTATACTACATCCTTGGTTTGGATGTCACGTCATCATAAGAGGGTATGTCAAAATGAGCCAATACAAACGAGTAAAACGCCGACCTATGATGAACCATATGTAGACCAATCTATGATGGACCGACCGACCTATATGCTATCGACCTACGACAGACGTGTCAAGCCTTTCAAGTTAAGCAAGCCTTGTTTCCGATCCTTAAACCCACTTGTAAAAGTAGGGTTACCTAAATTCCTAGCAACACCATTAAATACTTCTCCAGTTCTCTTCTCTTTTCCAACATACTATATATAGTTTTAGGTATTCACATGCCGACCGGTGATTTATTTCAAAAGTCAATGAGAATGAGAAGACTCACATAATTAATTATGTCAATTGTTTAGTTCCAAAGCTTGAAAAAATGGATATAATGAATATTATTGATATAAAAAGTTGACAGTAACGTGAAAACACTCAAAGAGGTGTTTGACAAACACTACAAGGTGTTTGATGAAAGTTCACAGAGGAACTTTAACAAAGAAAATGAAGAAACAAACACCATTAATGGAGATTTTTACAGAGAGAAACTTATTGATAAAGAATAGAATGATATATCTGTTGATACCAATCAACTGACTTCTAAAACAGAATTTGTAACTAACTGATGCTGACTAGGATTAGACACATCAACTGATTATCATATCTTATTAACTAATTCTTGTTAACCGTTAATTAACAGCATTCCTAGTTACTAACCATTAACTGACCATCAGCTATCATATCATGATCAGTTGATGATAGGTAATGTTGATCAAGCATGGTTGTATTTCCTATAGTCTGCTCCTGTCTTCATATTACCAGCCTCCTCTGTTTATCTACAAAAGCTTAGCATGCTCGTTGGATTCTTGCCAACTGATGGACTCGCCTTAGCATAATCTATATGCTTATCATAACGTACTCTGGAAAGCTGTGCTGTGTAATCTCCAAGACTCCAACTTCATTTGAAAGGTCAAATTCCATGGCTCCAATGTAGCCAGATAGCCCCTCACAAAACATTTTTGTTAAGTCAAATTAAATTATACTTGTATTGTTTATCTAGATCAGATATTGTTTTGAAGCTTTTATTACCGTTGGTAGGATTCGAGCCGCTGATTTGGGAGTCATTTACCCAAATCTCAAGCTCGTTCATCTATCACTTAAGTCACACCCCTAGGGGCACCTAGCTAGTATATGAACTATATAAACTTTGATTCGGTGTGTCAACCCTAAAAAAATGAACCAAAAAAAAATATATAAAAAAATATTGCTAAGTCGATCCAAAAAATTATATTTGCCTATTTGGTTAGTTCAAGAATTGTCAATGCAGTAAAAGTCTTTTTTGGGCTGAAAGATGCACTACACTGAGTTGCACAAGCAATTGAACCCAGATCTGAATCCAAGCTGGGCCAGCCCACAAGTCTGATTGGGCTCAAATTAATAACTATATTACAATCCATCAATTCTTATATATATATATATATATATATATATATATATACATTTTTAAATTGTCAATGGATATTAACATCCTAAATTTCCTAAAAATGTTTAGCCGGTAATGTCTCAGGTTCAAATCACCCTTTAAATTAAATTAAAAAGTGTGAGGAGAACTCCTAGAGTGAGAGTTGTATTTTGTGTCATACTTTTTGGAATCTAATCTCGACAGGTCTTCGACAAACCTCTAACAACGATGTATCAATTTTTAAAAAAGAAAACCATAGTCAACTTGTTTATATATATAGTCCTTTTCTCCTCTGCACACACTGATATAAAATACATCAGTACATTGTATGTGGGCCATAGATTATGGATAAACATTGACAAGTACATACAGACTGAGTCAAAGCAATTGAATATAATTGTCCACATACAAACAGCAGCGGACCTAGGAATTTTAACCAGGTGGGGCACTTGAACAAAATAACAATTATATTATAAAAAATATTTAAAATTAAGATGATAGTAAAATGAGTTTTTTTTTTTTTTTTTTTAAAAAAACAAAAAAACAAAAAATGAGTTTTTTTACATAAAGAAAATTTTATGATATACTGAAGTTTATATAAAATAAAACAAATAGAACAGCTACTCAAGATGAACTAAATAATCTTATGTTAAAAAAAAAAAAAAAAAAGTAAAAACAAGAAACATGATATTAAAAATAAAATAACAACAAGAAAAACAACATAAACAATAAAATTGCAATACTTATTCTTCTTAAAACAATAAATTACAATCTAAATTTATAATAAGAAATTTTGTTTTATATTTATAATGAATTCACTTTAAATTTATACAAAAATAATTGATAATAAATATTACTAGACATGTTTTTTATTTTTATTTTATTCTTCTAATTATAGGTAAATTATTGATTTATTGATTCGAAATAAATTAAAACTATAAAATAAAGAAAAATACTAAGGATAAAATAAAATGAATCATAATAATAGATAGACTATTTTAATATAATAAATTAAAATTTAAGATTTTAGGGTTTATTGATTGGAAATTAAAGCTATTAGAAATAATAAAAGTTCAAAATAATAATAGATAATTTAACATAAAATAAATTGAATTAAGTAACCATAAATTGAAAATAGCTAAGAGGTTGACACTAACGGAAAAGAGAAAATAAATTGTTTTGTTTCAAAACAAGATGATAATTTGAGAAAGAAATTGGAAAATATGGTAAAATAACATACTCTGGAAAGCTGTGTTGTGCAATCTCCATTCTCCAAGACTCCAACTTCATTTGAAAGGTCAAATTCCATGGCTCCAATGTAGCTAAAGAGCCCCTCACAAAACATTCTGTTAAGTAGAATTAAATTATACTTGTAGTGTTTATGTAAATCAGATATTATTTTTAAAGGTTTTTTAACCATTGATAGGATTCAAGCCGCTGACTTGGGAGTTATTTACCTAAACTTCAAGCTCGTCCATCTACCACCTAAGCTACACCCCTGGGGGCACTTAGTATATGAACTATATAAACTTTGATTCGGTGTGTCAACCCTAAAAAAATGAACACAAAAAAGAAAATATATATATATATATATATATATATATATATATATATATATATATATATATATATTGCTAAATCGATCCAAAAAAATATATTTGGTCAGTTCAAGAATTGTCAATGGAGTAAAAGTCTTTTTTGGGCTGAAAGATGGAAAATGAAATGGATTTGCACTACACTGAGTTGCACAAGCAATTGAACCCAGATCTGAATCCAAGCTGGGCCAGCCCACAAGTCTAATTGGGCTCAAATTAATAACTATATTACAATCCATCAATTCTTATATATATTTTTTAAAATTGTCTTTCGTTTTTGTAGTTGTCATGTACAAGTAAAATTATGAATCCTGAAATTTTCAAAAAAAAAAAAAAAAAAAAAAAAAAAAAAAAAAAAAAAATTATGAATCCTAAAGCTATTCTAAGATAACAATAAGCTGACGATAATTAAAAAGAATGCTAATATAATTAAACTACATTATTTACATTATCTTTATCTTTAACATTATGTATAGAGATACCTGAACCTTTTCCATATACCTTTTCAATCTTCAATCTTCAATTAAAACAAAAGAATGTTTCTTTGTGGAAAGGTACATGAACCTTTTCCATATTACTTTCAACAAAGAAACATTCTTTTATCATTATATGAATCAAGAGAGTTTCAATATCTCGAAGTTGACCAAGTCCATTTTGAACATAACGGTATTTGACCGGTGCATGTTCACATCTAATGTTATAATTATATTAATCAAATTATTCACGTTAAAATTGTTATAAGAAAATAGATTCTCCATTTCTTCAAACCATTTATTAATCAAATTATTCACGTTAAAAAGTTGACCAAGTCCATTTCAAACCGATCAAAATCCATTTTAACCACTCTTAGCAAAATGGTTGGGTACTTTCCCACATCGAGTCTCACATTTAATATATATTATATGTATATATATATATATATAAGACAAACACCAAAAAAAAAAAAAAAAAAAAAAAAAACATACAGTATTGATGATAAATTTGTTTTAAAAACACCGTATGAAACATGGGCATTGATTCAAGTTTTTTTGAACCAGATTTCTTTTATTGTTGTCTATTTGTAACTTGAAATATTGAATACGTTTTTTTTACAACAACCACTCTTAGTAAAATGGTTAGGTACTTCCCCACATCAAGTCTCACATTTACCCTATTAAATAACAAAATTTGGGGAGACCTATACCTTGTAGTTGGAATTGTATTGCAAGACAGGCTTGTAGGAATTATCATATCTCACCATGTCCTTCTAAAAATAAATCATTTAATTATTTATTATTCTGAGTAGTTTCATGGGGGTCTTCTCCTACCTAGTACTTGAGTAAGATTTAAAATAATAATAATAATAATAAATCATTTGCTTAATTATGATTCAGAGTAGTTTCGTAATTTCGTGTGAGGTCTTCTCGGATCAAGATCCTCTCTTTAGCTTGTTTTTCTTTGACTTTCAATAATCCAATGACACCTAAACAAAATACAAAATACATGGTCAAGATTGATTCACTTTTCTCTCTCTCTTGCAACTTGATATTTGAATTACACTTGAAGAATGCCAAGGAAAAACAAGGACCAAGGAGAGTATCCCAACTCGGTCTACTCCTACCCTATAGTTGTGAGAAATTGATAATTTTGACTCAAATTGATAATTTTGACTTTTGAGGAGCTCCATCCAAGGACGTAATCAGGATTGAAGATTATGGTAGGTAAGAAAAAAAATTTTATTGAACATTGACATCACCTAGTTAGGAGGGCATAGTGAGACATCCATGTAAAATATATATTTTAAAAAATATTTTACAAAATTTTATTTTATTTAAAAAAATCAAATTAAATTAAAAGAGAAACATGAAACGCAAATAGGAACACTAATTAAATTATACAATATTCTTATATTAGTTTGATTCATTCTAAATATACTAATACAATGTTCTGAGAAATTTAATGAAATTCATTAAACAATATCATTACTTTATAAATTTAAAATTGGATTATTCCTAAAATCTCATTATCTATATTTAACAATAACCCTAAAATTTCAAAACAAAATAAAATATATTTTTTTAAGTAATAAAATAAAATATTTAAAACCATAATATTCACTAAAACATTTCTAAATGTTGATGTTGATAAATAAATTGAACCAAGTTTGAAGAATGGGGAGAAATAATTGTTATTATAGAAATAAGAAAAAGGAAAAAAAGATTATATGTTTTACTCTTGTTAGGAATTAAAAGTAATCGTTTACTTAACTATTTTTATTTTTATTTTTATTTTTATTTTTTTTTAACTAATCTAGTTTTTTTTAAGGGGTTCAGGGTGGGCTTGGGCCCACCCTAGCCCCCCACACGGGTCTGTACCTGGCCCCACTGTTGGTTGGTTGAAATGTTTTTTTCTAAAATATATTATTTAATATTTATATATATAATCCGTAAAATGAAAACAAGGGGTATTATACTAACCTCAAACAACGGGTATAATACTATAATGTTTCCACCTTTGACCGTTAGAAGTTTACGGCGCTAACAGCAAAGGATATCAATGTAATATTTTTCAAATTTATGTGTCATTAAACCGAAAAGTGTCATAGCTGTGTAATTATATCTAACCTCAGGGATATTTGTACAATTTTGCCTTACAATAAATATAAAAACTTTTTTATTTTTTTAAAGGAAAAAAAAAAAAAAAAAAAAAAACACAACAGCAATGCGTACTGGAAGGGAAAGCAACTGTCTGCTACTCTTCACAAATGTCACTTTTATAAAAAGTTGTTGAATTTCCAATAACATGAAAAAAAAAAATGCCCAAACCAGAGGTACTTTTTTGAACAAGCCCTTTTCTATCGTATAAATCCAGTTTATATATTATATTGTTCAATTAGTACTAAATTTGTACTATAGCTGATCAGGTGTGGGATCCCGATTGACACCGATGTAAAATACAGATCTTTTTCATTTTACATCGGTGCTAATTGAGATCCTGGACTAAAAAACTTACAAGATACCGCACCTAGTAATTTTTGTAGTTTTTACTATTTTGTTTTTGGGTTTTTTCACTCACAGAACTCGTGCTAATTAAAGAATAACATTTAATTTACACGGTAGAGAAAGGTGAGCTTGACTAGTTCAACAGCATAAGCTACTTGATGTTGATGTTGATGTTGACTTTCAATCTATATTTTGAACACATCGAAGAAGACAGGAAACGTCTATCTGATTAATATAATATGATCATATCATCAAATTGGGAACATAATATTTTCCTTCCAATATCTGCAAGAGAAATTGACCATGTCTCTGTACTACTACTCTTCTTTACATTAGATTGTCAAGATAAGTTTTTAGAAATCTTAGATTGTTCTTTTTATACAGTTTCTTTGGTGAAACTGAGAAAGATTATGGAGATGTTTAAGCAAATTCTCTTACCATTTTTCGGGATTTTCGCTCTTACAGTTCTCGTTTGTGCCCAGGATCAATCAGGTTTGCTTGTTCTAAATCTCTGGAAAACAATTTCATTTCCCTTTCTTTAACTTTAAGTTAAGGCTTTTCTGTGAATTTTTCTGTCAGGATTCATTAGCTTGGATTGTGGGTTGCCAAGAGATGATACCTATACCGAAGCAACAACGAAGATTAATTATATTTCAGATGCAAATTACATAGAAACTGGCTCCGGGAAGAGCATATTGCCAGAATACAAAGTCGGTAAGCAACAGCAGATGTGGTGGATTAGAAGCTTTCCTGAAGGCATCAGAAACTGTTACAGACTGAATCTTACCAGTGGTGAAAAATATTTAATCAGAGCATATTTCATGTATGGAAATTATGATGATGCAAATATAGTACCATCATTTGATGTATATATAGGACCTAATTTTTGGAAAACTTTAAATTTTAAAAATGCATCCACTGTTAAGATCCCGGAGATCATACATGTCCTCCAATCAGATTATTTACATTTCTGTCTCGTGAATACGGGTAAAGGGACACCCTTTATATCAGCTTTGGAGTTAAGGCTTCTGAAAAATACAACTTACATAACTCAATCTGGATCGCTTGAGCTCGATACACGGGTGGATATCGGTTCAACATTGACTCCAGATCAAATATACAGGTAAGACATTTTATATAACCAAAAGTTTTTTTTTTATGACTCAAGGAAATAACTGTTTATGTGCCTTGCTTAACTTCTGAGCAATGCCTCAGGTATAAAGATGATGTTTACGATCGAATCTGGTTGCCGTATAATTTTGATAACGCAACACAGTTAACTGCTTCGGGTATAATCGATGAAAACAGTAACAACGACTACGAGCCAGCACGCATAGTAATGAATACTGCTGCCACACCAGTAGATGCTGATCAACCATTGGATTTCACATTGAATCCTTCTGATTCCAGTACCCAGTATTACATTTATATGCACTTTGCTGAAGTTGAAAAGCTACAAGCAAACCAGTCCAGAGCGTTTAACATATCTTTGAATGGGCAGCACTGGTATGGACCTTTCTCACCATCTTACTTGTCCACAACCACAGTGTTCACAAGAGTTGGCTTGAATGCTGGGCTACAAAATAACTTTTCAATCTACAAAATGGAAAGTTCAACCCTTCCACCAATCCTTAATGCTGTCGAGATTTATACGCTAAAGGAATTCTTGCAGTTACAGACAGAGGAACAAGATGGTATGTTCTTGTCAAGATATTCCTTTTTATGGTTAATTTTATGCTAATTTATTATCCGATGATCATCCTTTCACGAACTAATTTCTTTATTCATATGGATAGTTGATGCGATCACAAATATAAGGGCAACGTATGGATTGATGAAAAATTGGCAAGGAGATCCATGTGTTCCTCTAACTTTCTTGTGGGATGGTCTTAGTTGCAGCAACAATAGCAATGATCAGCCTAGAATCACATCCTTGTAAGTTAACTATGCCTTCTAATTAGCGTACTATATCTTTTGTTACTTCACTCCAATTCTCTGTACTGAAGTTATTGAATTTCAGAAACTTATCCTCAAGTGGGTTGTCTGGGGAGATAGCTGATTACCTGTCCAATCTCACCATGATTGAATCTCTGTAAGTATCTCAGTCTCACACAAGTTATTAAGTAATCAATTTATGAATGATCGAAAGCAAATCGACTTACTATATCTTCTGCCATCATGTCAGGGACTTATCGAACAATAGTTTGAGTGGACCTGTGCCCGAGTTTCTTTCTCAGTTGTCATCTTTGAAAGTCCTGTAAGTTACCCAGGATTGAAACTATATATGCCAGTTTGTTTGTAAGGAAAATTACGGATAGATTTATATACATTTATCTCTTTACAGAAACTTGGAAAGAAACAAACTCACAGGTTTAATTCCAGCTGCACTCCTTGACAGACAAAACAATGATTCACTTTCATTAAGGTTTGCTTTTGATTAGAACCATGAGCCTTTTTATAATGTCAAATCAGAAATTGTTGATAGCTAACTAGTTTCAATGGAAACTCACTTTTCATATTGTATCACTTCTAGTTATGACGGCAATCCAGGTCTTTGTTCATCGAATCCATGTAAGAAGAAGAAGAATATCAGGGTTGTTATTGCAGTAGTAACATCAGTTATTGCATTTATAGTCATTTTAGCTGCATTGATTGTCCTTTGGGTCCTCAAAAGAAGAAAACAACAAGGTTTGGACTTTAGACCCAACTATTGTATATGTTACTAAATGTTTCAAATCATTATCACTTGAACTTGTTATTATATCATCCAGCAGTGAAGATGTATCCCAAGTCAAGCAAAATGTACAAGTCATTGGAGCAGAACAAGCAACAGTTCACCTATTCTAATGTCTTGAAAATGACCAACAACTTCGAAAGGATTCTTGGTAAGGGAGGATTTGGTACAGTTTATTACGGACGCTTAGATGACACTGAAGTAGCAGTGAAGATGCTCTCTCAATCATCTGCTCAAGGGTTTAAGCAATTTCAATCAGAGGTATATCTAAGTCAAACTCATGACAATCTTGAGCTCGTACTTTTTACGTTATAAATTATGAGATGACTTTTTTCTTGGATAAGCAATTAGATGTGGTTTTTGATTGCAGGTCCAGCTTCTTATGAGAGTTCATCATAAAGATTTAACAACCCTTATTGGATTTTGTGAAGAGGGCACCAACTTGGCTCTCATCTATGAGTACATGGCTAATGGCAACTTAGGGGAGCATCTGTTAGGTAAGATTATATGAATCTACTTGAAATCTTTAACATTGTGTTATACAATTTGATTTCTAATAACTTTCTTAATGTAACAATATTACTGAAATCCATCAATGATACAAAAATTAACTATAAGGTTTAACAATTTTCTTGTAAATATAGATAGTGACAAGGATATCTTGAATTGGGAAACGAGACTTCGAATGGCGGTGGAGGCAGCTCAAGGTTAGCAAGCAGAACATTTCATGAATAATTTTGTATTTTCATATTTTTACCGACCTTTTTAATCATGACTGTCAGTCTAACTGATCTACATTCAAATTCAGGATTGGAGTATTTACACCATGGTTGTAAGCCACCAATTATCCATAGAGATGTGAAGTCTACAAATATCTTATTGAACGATAAATTCCAAGCTAAACTAGCAGATTTCGGGCTGTCCAGAACATTCACGGTTGAAGGAGACACTCATGTATCAACTGTTGTTGCTGGCACCCCCGGATACCTTGACCCCGAGTAAGTAATTCTGTTCTTGGTATACAAAATCATTTTCAGAATACAATGGCTTCAAATTAACACATTGCAAAACAAATTTTAACCTGGTCAATGGTATTGTTACAATTGCTTGACTGACAATCAAAGCATAATGTAAATATTTGAATATGGTTTCAGTAATTTAATGAGTGAATACACTAGAGTACACATAAGAACAGAACCGAAACTTTATGTGAAAGACAGAGTAAGACAGAGGAGGGTTCTGAAATCTGATCTTCTTTGTTCATCTTCCATAAGAAACTAATCAGTTTCTGTACATGATGTTCAGACAAAATTACAAGTAATCAAGTGAACTTACATAAATACCAACTAGCCTCAGATTATTTAACTAATCTTTAGAATTGCTTCAGATTATATACTTTGAAGGCTGAATTTCACCATTTCCAATTGCTTCTTGTAAAGTCGATGCTTGATTACATTAGTTAGGTTCTGCTACAGTACCATGTACTCATTTTCGCTTACATTTCTGGCTTGCAGGTACTATAGGTCAAATAGGTTAACTGAAAAAAGTGATGTATACAGTTTCGGGGTTGTTCTCTTAGAGCTAATAACCGGCAAACCAATAATTTTAAAATCACTTGACAATAGTAACAGCCACATAAGCCAATGGGTCAGTTTCAATCTTGCCAAAGGAGATATTAGAAGTACCGTCGATCCAAGAATGAAGGGAGATTTCAACATCAATTCTGTCTGGCAGGCTGTGGAAATAGCAATGGTTTGTGTATCTCAAACTTCCAGCAGAAGACCAACCATGAATCATGTATTGATGGAGCTGAACGAGTGTTTAGCAACAGAGACAGCTCGGAGGAAGGAAAATGCTAATGAATTCGAAACGGGAGATTCTGTTGAAATGATGACTGTGAACCTCCATGATGATGTGTCTCCTCTAGCAAGGTAGTGCATGAGCATGAGAGTTCCTTTCAGGACTTCAAGTTCAAGAGAGAAAGAAATAATGTTTGTTCTGTAATTATTTTACGAACTTTTAAGTATATAATATATAATGGTCTCACAGGAATATTTGTATGCAAATTCTGTTGTATATAGGTTTCTTGGAAATTTTATGTAACTGTAAATTACCAAAAATCTCTTCGGTTAATCATTCAATCTTATAGTTAAATCACTGAGGGTTAGTTGTACAAACTATAAAATTCTTTGAAATCTCCACAGGTTTCTATAATTATAGATTTATCCAAATAAAAACTATTAATTAACTTCATAAGTTTACAAAAATTGGAAATCTACCATAACTCACCTCCTTAATCCCCATTCTCCGCTGTCACTGAATTGCTGAGGTGGCCAAAATGGTTGGAGGCGGCTCACGAGCCACGGCCTCCTAGCGCTTGAAGTAGGCATCATGACCTCCTCCTAGATGGAGGCCGGGAGGCCATCGACGGAAACTTTTTCACACCGGAAAGGCTATGGCCTACAGTTGATGGCCTTTATTTATTTGTTAATTTTTTATGTTTTCGGTTTATTTATTAATTTAATATTTATTTTATTAAACTCTTACCCCATAAGGGGTATTTGTGTCTTTTCATTCATTCTATCCAGTCAACCGTTACAAGTAATGAAAGTCAACAATTCTTAGGGAATATTTATGTAATAAAATGAAAGTTGCCTAGGGAGTGCAATTTCAGCTAGAGTCAAGGAAGTTAGTGCAATTAACCAATCACTACACATTTGCTTTTGAATATTATTCACATTTTCCTTTTCCTTTGACAGGTTAATATGCATCAATTCTGAACAATTTCGTTGAAGTAGCCAGTTGATTTCCAAGTATTTTTTTAATTTTCCTTATCTATGCAAGGTATTTATTTGCCTACAAATTGATTTCCTATTATAGAGTATTTTTACAGCTCATCATGTTTGCCGAGTCAACTCGTAACGTGCCCAGAATATCAAGAATTGAACTATAATATGCTTTTGGGGGGTTGGAAACCGTCCAAATTATTTTAAAGTGATCTCCAAATTATCAAGAATTAAAGTGATCTCCAAAGTTTTAAGTCGATGAATTTATATTATTTTTTAACGTGTTTTCTAATCGTGAAAGAAATAAAATAAAAATTAAATTCTTTTAAAAAGATAATCGGAAAACTGATTTATTTACGGGGTACTTCACATATATAACTAATTTATGGCCATTTATACTCAATGTTATAATCACAAATTAATAATCAAGTTTTCTTTACCTCATTATGATTTTCTATTAGTAAACCGCAATTTATATAAATTATTTGCTTTCATATTTTCAGAGTAATTAGATGTGCCCTTGCTTTCATGAAGTCTTCCAACGGAAAAGCTTGGCCATTGATTACTTTGGTTTGAAATAGGCTAAGGTCCTTCCTAAAAAGTTCATTAAATATATGGCTTCTAATGAACGGATCGATAAGCTTTGCCATTGATTGCTTTTGGATTTTAAAAATTCTCGTCCATGCCTAGACTCATTAATGAAAAAAGCAAACTAGACTGAATATTACCGAACACTAAATAGAGAACGAAACTTGGATAACATATATATTTTTTCTTATATCATTTAAATATATGGGTTTATTGGTTTTTTTTTTAAAAAAAAACAATAATAAAGAAAATATGAGATTGACCGAGTGGTTTGCTCCTCACACATACACCGTACGGTTGTGACTTCGAGTCTATCCTCTCTCTAAATTCTGAATTATTATAATATTTCAAAAAATACAATAACATATGAAAACATATAATTTTATGATTATGTCATTACGACTACTAATTGTTATGTACTTTTTTTTTTAAAATTTGTTTTTTACAAATAGCTAAAAACAAATAATTTAATAAAACCTACATCAAAATTATCAAAATATTGATAATAATTTATTAAATCATTTTTTTTTTGTTGATAATAGTAAATAAATTATTATTTTATATAACAATATTTTAGAAAAAATACTAAAGTTTCATATAATTTAATATTATAAATGTGATATTTTAATTCATAAGAAATACTGAGTTAAAATTAATGTACAAAAGAACCAATTTACTATCGGCATAGATTCCTTACTTCTTTCTCTCATTCAAAATCATGATGTGATCAAGGAAGTAGTACCAAATAGACTTAAGGCGATCAAGCGAAGACAGACAAACTGAGCAAATAAATATAGATTTGATATGAAGTTTAAGAAAACTTGTAAATTTTGAAATATATTACTTTTAGGACAATAGTTTTGAAAGAAAATATTGTAATTATGATTTACAATTGAGTGCTTAAGTGATATGTTATAATTTTTTAACCTCTTTTCTAAAAAATCATTTCAAGTAATTTTGAGCATTAAAAAATAAATAAATAAATAAATAAATAAATAAAAATTTGTAAACAGGAAATTACCGAAACTTCCCTTCAAATTAAATTTTTTTTTTTTTTTTACAAGAACATTACCTAAGCATCTCCTCTAGACGAACTGTTTTGGTAATTTCATATTTAGAGTTTTTTTTTCTTCTCCAAATAGAACAGTGCCGGGAAGAGCCACCCAAGAGGTGCTATTGTTTCGCTTGGATGTGTGCTGCCTTGGTGACGCCGCGCCTAAGCAGCGCTGGTCCCAACTACATGTTCGCTACCGGTGTGAGATGAGAGAGATGAGATAGAAAATAAGGGAGAGGGTTTAGGGAGTGTTTTTATACAAGATATTTCGGTAAGAGAAAATAGGGATAAATAGCACCAAATCCAACTTGACTTTTGAAACTATCACTACATTAATAATTCTTGTTTAAATAGCACCAAAGTATGTGGTGAGACCAACATGCCCCCACTTATTCTTTTACTTTCTTTTTTTTACTTTTTAATTTTCTCTTTTTCTCTCTCTTTCTTCCTCTCCTATGTTTTTTTTTTTTTTTTTCAAAATACATCCTCCATCAATGGAGGTTGAAACGACCTTGACCCCAAATGGAATTCGAAATGACCTCCATTGGAGGTTGTTGAAGAAAAAGATACAAAATTTCATTTTTTTTTTATTTTTTTTTTGTTGTTGTTTTATTTACAGCGTTCATCGACCTATGTTAAATTTCCATTGATGGAGGGTTTTTGTAAAACAAATCAAAGAAAAAAAGGATAGAAAAAGGAATAAAAGTAAACATAGGGTATTTTTGTCCATCACCATACTTTGATGATTAACTTAGTTACAATCACAAAAGTAGGGGAGAAAATAGTGCTATAAATTTAAAGAACCCGTTAATTGTTAAAAAACATGGTTATAAACAGTTAAATTTTTGTTCGTGGTTAAAAACAAATCCTTGATGCTATAGAGATCGGTTTTGAATTTTTTTTCCCCTTTAAGCACCCTAAATTATATCATGTGCTGAAATTGTGCTGAAATTATGCGCATACCTTGATTTCTGGTTTTCAGGTTCCATATAATAGATAATGCAGCTGCGAGAACTGAAACCGCAACAATTGATGCTAGTACCGTAACCACAACGTTTTTCTTTTTTGTATAGGATGTTGAGAGATAAAGATCTGGATTTCTGTCCACACTAGAATAAAAAAGCATGACAATACCATTAGACTTCTAGTGGTAAGAAAGTCTTATTATTATTATTTTTACCAAACTCAAAATTTGAAGTATCTCACCTAGGGATGGGCATTTATCCCCGGATACCCAAATTCCCACTTCCCCATCCCCATTTGGGGGGGTGGGGGGTGGTGGGAGTGATTTTGGGAAAAAAAAAAAAGGTAAATGGGTGGGGATGGAGATGATTTTCATCCCTAAATTGAAATTAACCCCATCCTCATTTCCTCATTTTCCCTATAAATGTATTAAAATGGGGATGGGGATGGGGGGAGGATACCCCATCCCCATTTTCCCCAAACCTTATATATATATATATATATATATATATATATATATATATATATATATATATATATATATATACAGTCTTTCTATTATCAGTTCGAACTGACAAAAGATATATTAGGACGAAGAATGTGGACCACTAGTTTTACATAAGTTTTGACAAGTGCATACACTTTGAGTCAAAGTATGTAAAACTAGTGGTCTACATTCTTCGTCCTGATATATCTTTTGTCAGTTCGAACTGATAATAGAAAATCTATATATATATATCTTAATATTTTTTATTCTTTCTATTTTTTAGCCTCAACTTACTAAGTATATATATATATATATATATATATATATATATATATTTTATTTCTTAATATTTTTTATTTATTTATATTCTTAATATTTTTGTATTTGAATTTGTAATGGATTTTTTTTTAGTATGTGATTTTTAGTAAAATAGGAAAAATGGGGGAATGAAGAAAACGGGAAAATAGGGAAAAACAGGAAAAACAGGAAAATAGGGATGAGGATGGGAATACCTCCCCCTAAAACTCTCGCATCCCCATTTTCCCCAAATGGGGAAATGGGGAGGGATGGGGAAGGGTTTTGGAAATGGGAATGGGAGAACCTATATCCATCCCCATTTCCCTAATTCCCATTATTCCCACCCCAGGGCAGGTCCCACCAAGTCAGTCCTTTTTGTCATTCCTAGCTATATAGCCAAGGATCTTATAATCACAAATAAAATTTTCCAAAAGCCCATCTGAAAGTGGGGTTTTAATTAGCTAAAGGCACGGTTTAGCTGATGGAATAGATATATGAAGGGCAAGTTCAAGACTGTCACTAGAGAATTATTATATGTATATATCAATTTTGGTCGTGCCAAAAGGATTTTTGAAATTCTTAGTCAAATCAGAAATTATTATATGTATATATCAATTCACGTTGATTATCTAGAACTTTGAATTGAAAGCAAACCTTAATGTTAGAAAACCATTATCCCTCTTTTCAATGAGTTCAGATGGAACCGAACCTTTGAGCTTGTTTCCTGCCAAATTTCTGCAAGAGAACAAGAGTATAATAGAGGTTTCGCTCTCAACAGTAATTAACTTTTTTTATTCATCACAATTCACAATTCCAATTAACTTACAGCACTTTTAAATATGCTAATTGTGATAGAAAATCGGGCGCTGGTCCGCTCAAACTATTGTTTGATAAGTCTCTGACATGCTCATGACAATTGACAGACTGAGATGCTTACAGAGATTCTATTGTTGTGAGACTGGATATATATGGAAGTGTCTCCCCGGATATTCCACTTGATGATAAGTTCCTACACATTCATGCCCGGTATTAATTTTGTTAAAACTGTAGGATCAAGGTGATAAACAAGTAGAATGCTTGTTTTAAAAAAATGGTAAAAAACCTTACAATGATATGATCCTGGGGGTGTTATAATCATCATAACTGCAATTAAGGCCTTCCCACAAGTGAACTTTCGGGGCACATGGATCTCCTTGCCAATTTGATCTTTTCACTCCATAATGTGTCTTGATATTCATTATTGCATCAACTTAAAATGTTTTCAATCACATCCATATAGATCAATGATCAAAGAATAAGAATTCATGGAATAGGAAAACAAAAGCAAGAACTGATAAAAAAAAAAATATGAAAATATTATTAGTAACCAAAGTGTATAGAAGTAAGGGTCTAACTGTAGTTTTTAAGGCATATGTATTTTAATATGTTAAAATATTAAATATATTGCTTGGACAGAAAGATACCATCTTGTTGGTTTGTTAAAAATTGCGGGAATTCCTTGGCCTGATATATTTCAATGGCGTTGACCATTGGTGGTAATGGTGATTCCTCAGTTTCATTTATTGAGAACTCAAGAATACTCTCAGGTCTTGTACTGTATACAAAATCTGCAACCAAATAGGGAAACCGAACTTGATGATCATACCATGATTTTCCATTTGCATAGATGTGCATTTGCCTTGTCTGATTATTGATTTGGTATTGAAGCTCAGAAAAGTGCATGTAGACATAATGTTGGGATGTACTATTACTAGTATTCCAACTAAATGTCAAGGATTTGTTATCAACTGCTGGTATGACAGCAGTGCTCATGACAGCCGATGGTTGCTGGAAATTCATATCTGGGCTGACTTGGAAAGAGGTGCTTATTGTTTCCCAGTCGGACGTGGTGTAGGGGGACCATATGCGATCATAAATGTCATCTTTGTACCTACATTAATTGAAAGTTGGATTATTGTGAGCCAAATCAGAATTTCAGATCATTAGTTAATTGTTACACAAATCTTACCTGATTGGTTTGTTGGATTTTGAACCCAAATCCCACCGCAAATAGAGTTGCATTGATCTTGATTGAGTTTTATAACTGGAATTTTTCAATAGCCTTAATTCTAATGAAGAAATGAAAGGTGTTCCAAGGCCTGTGTTTAGGAGACAAACATAAACATAATTTGTCCGAGGGACATGGAGGACCTCCTTGGTAACAATAGTTGATGCATTTGCCAATTCCACTGAATCCCACACATCAGCTCCAAGAAGTAGATCAAACCTTGGTACTTTATTGAGGCCATCATAATCACCATACATGAAACTTGCTCGAATGAAAAGCCTAAAGTTGCCGCGAGCTGGTTTTAGAGTGTAACCATTTTTTATTCCTTTAGGGAAGCTTCTGACAGTTGGGAATGGTTTTTCCAGGCTGTTCCTTTTGTATTCCCTTGATATATTGTAACTTACTCCAGTTTCTGTGAAGTTTACATCCGATGTGTATTCTATGCCTGTTTTCTTGTCAGTATAGGTGGAATTTTCTGGAAATCCGCAATCGATGCTGATAAAACCTGACAGAGAAAGAAAATACAAAGATCTTAATATGTGGTATATAATATTGGTAAATATAAAAATGAATAAAACAGATATTGAACATCCTGGAATCACTGCAAGTGTAACCTGATTGGCTCTGTGCATGAACTAGAACTGTGAGAGCAACTATATCAAGAAATGCGCAGATCAAATGCTTGAAAATCTCCATAGCCAGCCGTTCCTGCTTCTTGGTAGGATTGTTAGATTCGGATAAAAAGCAAAAGCAAGCATGCAATTTTATACTGGAAATTTAATAATGTGTTACACTGACTGGTAAATTTTAATAAGAAATTTTTGTCATAACTACTCTTTAAACTTTTGCTAGGAAATCGTAATGTTGTTCTACTCAAAATTAAGTAGGATCAAACCTAATGATACAACTTTAATTGGATTGGATGGTTTGGTTATATTGTGATTAGCCTGATTTACTTGCCGAAATCCATCCAAACCGATGCGATCCAATAAATATATATATATATATATAATAATAATAATAGGGTTAGTCTAAAACAACTTAAATTTATGAATTTAATATCTTAACCACTTATGTGCTTTTAATCTAATGGCGTGTTTACTAATCGGGAATGGAGGGAATCGGAATCAAGTTCCACTGGAAAAGGAATGGAGGGGAATCGGAATTAAGTTACTAAATTCCATTCCAGTGTTTACTAACAATTTAGGAATGAAAAATGGAATCAAATTTATTCCCTTTCTAGTGTTTACTTCAACTAAGGAATTGGAATGATATATAGGTGATTACAAAAATACCCTTGTGTATATAATATGTTGAAATATATTTTTTATTATGAAAAACTATTTTTTATACCACTCATAACACTATAACTAATAATTAACATCTTTATATTGTAAACTTTCAACTAATTAGTTAATAATAATTAAAAATTGAGGAGTAATTCAAATTCGAAAGCATAATTAATTTGATGTCGAATTAATTTCTCACATAGGTGCTTTTTCCTTCTCTCGAAAATTAAAACACAAAATAACTCAACATATACAACCATTAGCTCACACAGTACTTGATTAATTATTAACTGTATAAATGAAAAATAAATAAATAAATAAAGCCACTGTAGTATATATATATATATGCAATACATGCTTTACGGAAAAAGAAAAAAAAAAAACTTAAACAAAACAGTATATATAAAATTAAATTCACCGTAGTGTATATATATATATATATATGCAGTACATGCTTTACGAAAAAAAAATAAAAATAAAAATAAAAAATAAACTTAAACAAAACAGTATGTATGCATATGAATATGTAATACTGCTTTAGTAAAAAGGCAAAAAAAAAAAAAAAAAACAAAACAAAACAAAATATATATGAATATGCAATACAAGCTTCACATAAAATGAAAAAAAAAAAAAAATACATGAATATTATAAGTGAGGATATGAAAGACAGTTTTTTTTTTTTTTTTTTTTTTTTTTTTTTTTTTTTTTTTAATATATATATAATTATTATAAGTGAGGATATTTTAATAAAAATACATGAATTCCCTTTTCAATCAGGAAAGGGAACTTGATTCTTAGGGTGGGTGGAGGGAATCAAATTCCCTTTCCATTAGTAACTTAATTACTGATTTGAGAGTGGGGTCCACATAACTTAATTCTCTAAAAATTTAGTAAACATTGAAATTCACAAATCAGTAACTTAATTCCCTTTCTTGAGTTTGATTACTGATAAGTAAATACGCCATAAGAGTTATAAATGCATTCAAATCTCAACAATTGGATTAAAAACACATGAGTGGTTGAGATGTTGAAGTCAAAATTTTAAACCACAAATTTAAGTTGATTTAGCTTGACTCATAATAATAATAATAATAATAATAATAATTATATATATATATATATATATATATATATATATATATATAATAGAGTTTCACCAGCGCCACATGTTGTCGTGAGAGAAGTTTGATATTAAATATGGTTAATATATAATAACAAAGCAAGAATGCCTTTTTTATTAAAAAAAATATAATAATCAATAATAATATTGATAAATGCCTTAATCATCAATATCATAATTATGAATTATTACTGATTCTATGCATTGATCCTTCATCTCCTTATAATTACTACGAGTTTTTAGTAACCGGTTATATTCCTCTACTCATTTCCTTATTAATGAGTTTTTATTGTCTTTATATTTTTTAAATATTATTACTATTTATTTATCTTTTGGAATTCTTTCAATTAAACCTATTTAATAAATGATTAAATATATTTAAGAATATTATTAATAAATATTTATCTTTTGGTATTCTTCCTATTAAATCAATTGAATATATAATTAAATATATTTTATTAAACATTTAAAATTCTTTTGACATTCCTCCAAAAAATTTACCAACTCTACATCTATATATACATATAAATATGTAACCCTCGATCCAATCTCTCAAACCAAATCACTGTAAACACTCATTCCATTGTTTTGTGTGGTCTATCTCTCTAAAAAATTTCTATGTTTAAACATCTCCAGTACAACCTTTTTTTTTTCTTTTTAATCTTTTATGTTCATAATCTAGATTTTTTATAATTGTAAATTGTTCGTGTTTATTTTAAATGATTATTTCTTTCATTCGATCATGAATTTCATGTGTTCATACATTTTTTTTATATATGTACCACTAATTTTATTTAATTCCCCTTGTGTTTTTTAGGAGATTTCTATGGTTTTTACTACAACCATTGTTATCACTTAAAAGGTACAACATTCGAACCTTAATCATAATTGTTAATTTCTCTCGTTATATATATATATATATATAATCTTTTAGAATTCATTCATACATTTTTAACCAATTTTTTTTTATCCACTACTAATTTAGTTAAATTCCTAATTCCTAGGGTGTGTTGTTAAAGTTTTCTTACTTTTTTGTCTCTAGCCGTTATTATTTTTATTTTTTTTGTGAATTGTCTCCCTCCGTTTATAACCCATATTTTATCTTCTATATATCTAATATATTATTTAAAATTGGAAAGTTTAAACAAATGTGGAATAAAAAATATAATCACAAAATTAAAACAATCTGTGTTAAAAAAAAAAAAAAAAAAAAAAAAGTTTTCAGATTTTTTTTTAATTTTTTTTAAAAAAAAATCTGGAAAATTAAAAAAGTATTAAAAAAATCAAAACAATTTGAATAAACAAATAATTATAACAATATGGATTAAAAAGAAAAAGGCTAATTTCACTTTTTCCTTTACAACAACAATAATAAATTAAATCAAGTGAATAACGTTATCATAAAATTAAAAAACGTGGAATAAAAGTAATCAAATAATTTTAAAAAATAATCTGCCAAAAACACTATCAGAAAATTTAAAAAGTTAATGAGTTACAATATTTATTTGTAATTATATTCTTATTAATTACTAACTAATGTAATAATGTTTTTTCCATGGCTAAATAGATAGAGAGCCACGACCTTTATAATTATGTTAAACATAACTACCAAAAACATTTTAAGAAAATTTAAAAAGTTAAGAGTCACACTATTTGTAATTATATTCTTATTAATTACTAATTAATAAGAACATAATTAAAAAGATATAGAGACACAACCGTTGTAATAATATTAATAATGATTATTATGTTCTTATCATTAGATTTGTTTTAAATATTAGTAAACCACTATCTTTATTATGAATTTTAATTTAAATAATATCATTTAATATGATTAATTCGAATTTAATATTTGAACTTTGGGTTCAAATTTGTATTTGACTTTTACTTTTCCCAATTGACATGTGACTCTTATTAAATAAAATCATAAATATCAGAGACTTTTGTATTTTTGAAGAATCTATAGACTCTATTTTTTTTTTATTTCACTATAAAACAGACTCTTAAATACAAAGATCCTAAATTTTTCTTGGGAGAAATTTGTTGGGTTGCAATTGAGCCACTATTTCAGTAATTATGTTGCTTTACCATGTTATTCAATACACTTGGCACATTAATTTAGCCTAAATAGCTAAATTATATTATGAAACGAAAAATTAAGATAGAAAAGTAAAATCAAATTTTAAATATATTTTTTAACAAAGCCCGTGCATCGCACGGGTTGACAAACTAGTAATAATAATAAGAGTATTGTTAACTTGTTCCCTAAGAGCATCTCCAACAATCTCCGTTGGAGACCCCCTTAGCTTAATTAAGGGAGAAGTTGTATTTTTGCAGCTCTAACAAGTCCCTTAGATGCCCCCTTAAATGTGTTTTGGTAGAGTTCACTCCCTTAATTAAGACGTGGCTTTAGCACCTTAAATGGGCTCCACATATTTAAATATATTTTATTTTTTGAAAAACATAAGATATTTAATTTTTAAATCCCAACAGTATTTATTATCCATCGAGTAATTTGTTGTACAACAATAACAATAATTACAAAGTAAAACATCAAAATAATAATAATAAATTATTAAGGAAGCCATTTAAGAGCCTTAATGGCCCTTTACTATTATAAAAGGAAATATTTATTGTCTCAATCAATGCAAGGTAGAAACATTTATTGTCTAAAACATTTAGGGCGCGTTTACTAATCGGGAATTGATGGAATCGGAATCAAGTTCCATTGAAAAGAGAATGGAAGGAAATCGGAATTAAATTGCTAAATTCCATTACTGTGTTTACTAACTTTTAAAGAATTAGAAATGTAATCAAATTATACAAAGTTGAATACAAAAATACCCTTGTATACAAAAAATAGTCTTATATATACATATGGGAGATGTATAAGTACAACTAATAAATGAAATAAAGTTTTTTTTTTTTTTTTTTTTTTTTTTTTTTTTTTTTTTTTTTTTAATTCAAAGCAAAAGCAGCATTACTTTGTGCTGGTTCACATTTATTTTATTTGCCGCACTGTAGTTTTTATTTATTTTATTTTTTATTTTTTATTTTTTTTTTATCAAACTACCTTTTTTTTTTATAATTCACAATTCATATATATATATATATAATCAAGTTAGTAGTTCACATATTATTTTATACTTGACATTTCATTTTTTATTTTTATTTTTGAAATACTTTACGGTTAATTTTTTTTTTTTCTAAAATACTTTGCAGTTCATATATATATATATATATATATATATATATATATATATATATATATATATATATATATATATATATATATATTTAAAAAAAAATTAAGTGAGGATACTTTAGTAAAAAGACATGAATTCCCTAATCAATCAGGAAAGGGAACTTGAATATTCCCAGTGTGAGTGGGGGGAATCAAGTTCCCTTTCAATCAGAAACTTAATTCCTGATATGTGTGTGGGTCCATGGAACTTAATTCCCTACAAATTTAGTAAACACAAGAATTTCAAAATTAGGAACTTAATTCCCTTTCCCAAGAATGATTCCTGATTAGTAAACACGTCCTTATTGTTTTCTTTTTATAGTATTTTTATAGTTGTTAACATGTGTCCTTATTAGTACTACCATAATAATAATAATAATAATAATAATAACAATGATAATAATAATAATAAAACTTAGGGCGCGTTTACTAATCGGGAATGAGTGGAATCGGAATTAAGTTCCACTAGAAAGGGAATGGAAGGGAATCGGAATTAAGTTGCTAAATTCCATTCCTATGTTTACTAACTTTTTAAAAATTAAAAATGTAATCAAATTTATACAAAATTGATTACAAAAATACCCTTATATATGTATATATATATAAAGCCTTATATATACATATGGAAGATATACAAGTACAACTAATAAATAAAATAAAGTTTTTTTTTTTTAAGAAAAAAATAAATTCAAAGCAAAAGCAGGACTTTGTGCTGTTCACATTTTTTTATTTGCCGCACTGTAGTTTATTTTTATTTTTATTATATATATATATATAAATATATACAATATATAATTCACAATTCACATATACATATATATATATATATATATATAAAATCAAGTCAATAGTTCACATTTTATTTTATACTTCATGCTTCATATATATATATATATATATATATATATATATATATATATATATATATATATTTAAACACTTTGCGGTTCATTCATTTATTTTTTAAATACTTTGCGATTCATTTTTATTTAAAATACTATACAGTTCATTTTTTTTTTTTTTTCTAAAATACTTTGCGGTTCATTTATATATATATATTTATAAAAAAAAATATTAAGTGGGGATATTTTAGTAAAAAGACATGAATTCCTCTTTCAATCAGGAAAGGGAACTTGATTCCTAGGGTGAGTGGGGGGAATCAAGTTCCCTTTCATTAAGGAACTTAATTCCTGATATGTATGTGGGGTCCATGGAACTTAATTCCCCATAAATTTAGTAAACATGGGAATTTCAAAATCAGGAACTTAATTCCCTTTCCCAAAAATGATTCCTGATTAGTAAACACGCCATTAAGGTTTATTGATCTGATATGGATGTAAAAGACTTAACAACCAATATAAAATAAACATAAGTAATTTTTTTTAAAAGAACATAAGTAAATTACTATTAACTAGTATTTATTGTTGTAAATTTTGTGAATGTTTTAATTGGATTCGATTATGATCAATCAATTAATTGGACCTATCCTGATAAAACATTCCTACTCAAAAGATTCCATTCCAACTTTGATTTGTAAATTAATGTAAAGTAATATAACATGGTGGACAAGAACCAAAAGTAAGTAATCCAAGCTTATCTTATCTTTTGGAAGACTTGAAAAGACTTCATGAAGCAGTTTAGGGGCAGACCCACCTTAAGGCCAGGTGGGGCCTGTGCTAGTGCCGGCCCTGAGGTGGGTCAACTAGGGGCGTCCGCCCAGGGCCCAGAAAAAAAAAAAAAAAAAAAAAAAAAAGCCTAAAAAATGACTCATTTTTTATTTTTATTTTTTGTGTTTAGTACTCACATATTTGGACTTTGATAAATAAATGGCCCAAAAAAGGTCCAAATTTATTGTTATTTTTCAAACTTCATATAATTATATCAAATTTAGGCCCCAAATAACAAAAAAGATGTGGAAATCAACTTCTTATATAAAAAGAGTGGCGATATTTGCACCCCTCTAAAACTGTATGTACACCCCAAATTTATATATTTTAAAAATTCCAAAATTATCCTTTAAGTTAAATTATCAATATTTTTTATTATTTTGAGATAGATTAAAATATCTTAACAACAAAATAGAGGATTACAACATATCATTTACACCTGCCAAAACAAACTTGACAAATCCGAACATGATCAGAAATAGAATCAAGGTTGATTGCATATTGAGTCATTGCATGGGCAAATAACTTGGTTAAACTCAATCGAATTTTAGAAATGGGATAAGCCTCAACAAATTCTAACAACTTCAGATTAGGGAGTTGACTTGGTTAAAAACAAGATCCACTATAGAGTCACTATGGTCTTCGAATTCGACTCCACACCCAGCCAAGTGTAAACCATGAATTAAGGCCATAGCTTTTACAATTTACAGTATCTATTGACAAAAAGACAATAAAACGAGAAGAATAATCTGCCTTGCCCTTTTGTTTCGAATCACATATATTAAATAGTATAAATCCCCACACCTGAAATGATGAAAGAAGCCGAAGGCATACTGGTGTGGCTCCTCTAATATTTTATTTTATATTTTTTTTTTCAAAATTAAAATAAAGGGCATATTTGGTATTGTGTGGGGTGTGTTTACAAAATATAATCTTTTTAAAAAATTAATGGTGTGTACAAACAAAAAGGGGTGTACATACAGTTTTTTAGGGGTGCAAATATCGCCACTCATATAAAAATTAGGCTCAATATGGATTTTCATCAGAATTATTTAAAAGCAAATTAGTAGCTCTATTTACACCCCTAAAAATTTGTATGTGCTTCCCTTTTTGCATGTACCCCTCATTAAGAGTTTCTTAAAAATTATATTTTGTAAACACACCCCAAACATTACCAAATATACCCTTTCTTTTATTTATTTTTTAAATTTTTGAAAAAATTAAAATAAAATAAAATAAAAAAGGAGAAGGTCTCCTCCCTTTTCATTTTCTAAGCAAGTTCGTCTCTCCTTATTTACATACACTATTTCTTTGAGTGGAAACTGTCATGCAGATCTATTTGTTCGTAATTTATTTTTTTTTTTTCAGTTTTGTTTTTTCTATGTATCGCGATATAAACTTGATGAAAATTACTTTGATTAAGCTTTTGTAAATTTTCTCAAAAAATAATATATATATATATATATATATATATATATATATATATATATATATATATATATATATATATAATAAAAAAGGAGAAGGTCTCCTCCCTTTTCATTTTCTAAGCAAGTTCATCTCTCCTTATTTACATACGTTATTTCTTTGAGTGGAAATTGTCATGCAGATCTACTTGTTCGTAATTTTTTTTTTTTCAGTTTTGTTTTTTCTATGTATAACGGCATAAAC